>CM059792.1:3407400-3592400 GCA_030435695.1 Brachymystax lenok tsinlingensis | reverse complement strand
TTCACTACCGTGTTCCAAACTACCTCTGGAAGCAACGTCAGCACAAGAACTGTTCAGGACCTTCATGAAATTGGTTTCCATGACCGAGTTACCATAGCTGTTTCAAATATACTACATTAAAACACTTAGAAAATGTTTTAGAAGCATTCACTGATGTCTATTGATTACAATGATATGCAATATGATTCTATAATTTGTTTTAACATCAAGAAATGTGATGTGAACCCTGCCCTGTACATTCCACCCTATATGAAATCCCATTGGATGTACGTCCTGCAAACTGCCTTCATTATGAATGCACCAAACTTTACATAATGCTAGGAAAAGTCTAAACGATGATGCCTAGCTATCTATTTCTGATTTAACCATAGGTTACACATTTTTCAACAGGATTGATCTGACATTGATACAACTCTATCAAAAATAGGTGGAATATGCCTAATGATAAAAAAATATATATATATTATAGTTATGCAGATAGCAAAACCAATTTAGCCAGGTTCGCAAAATATATCATCTTTGTAAAATATTACCAAAATTGTTAAAAAAATGTCAAAATTGCTATTCAGCAATAGTCCAATTTCTAAAAAAAAATCTAAACACCAATTGCATAACTTCAATTATGTTTGACAACTAGCCACTATGGCTACACAATCATTAGGTAACATACAGAATTTCATTAAATAACTTGAAAGGTTGAAGGTTAGAGGGCAACATTTTAAGATCATGATGGTCAGGGACAGAAGAGCATATACTCCCCAATGTTCCCTTTAAGAGACAATGTGTTTACCTAAATATCTGTGTTAACTTGCTGGGAAAACTCAACAAATGACAAAGCACACCTTTAATCTTAGCATGCTGAGTATTGCTATACAACAGACTATTATAGGTGGCAACTATAAAGCTAACATGCTACCAGATTTGGATCTCTTGGACTACCCAGTATGACCGACTTCCCCACAACAGATATGTAGTTCTGCTATTTGTAACATTGTTGTTTCAATGATGAGTCAGTCTAAGTAAATCATTAGATCTGATAGAAAAATAAATATATATAAAAAATCCCATGGTTTTTAAGATGAGATCCACCCAATAGAATGTTCCATTGTTGTTTGATACGGTCATTTCCAATGAACATGTGAACATTCCAACTTGTTTCAACATTCTTTTATCAGCCTGCCATTGCATAGACAATTGAATACCATCAAACCTTTGCCACCCCAAAGTGGACACATTTTTCCGCTGGCCTATGGACTACTCCATAGCGGCAGGTAGCCTAGTGGTTAGAGTGTCAGCCAGTAACAAGTGACATTAATAAGGGTTCATAGCTTTCACTTGGATTCACCTGGTCAGCCTACATATGTCATGAATGTCATATTGTACACTCAGTATATACAGTATATAAGCTCCATGCTATGATCAATCACAATTCCCTACAGTACACTCCCCATATACTCCCAATAGGACAATAATGGAATACATCTGTCACATTTCCCCATACAGCAGATTTACATTAGAGATATGTCCTAATTGCCTATCCTCAGTACTGTATACCCAGTACTGTATACCCTTTTCTCCTAGTTCTCCCTATAACAGCTTATAATCTCAGCTCCATTATGAGTCCAGGGAGGGAGTTTACTGTATATACAGTGCCTTCGGGAAACTTTTTCCACATTTTGTTACGTTACAGCCTTATTCTAAAATGTATATAAAAAATACAAAATCCTCAGCAATCTACACACAATAGCCCATAATGACAAAGCAAAAATTAGGTTTTTAGACATTTGTTGAAAAAACTGAAATATCTTATTTACACAAGTACTCAGACCCTTTGCTATGAGACTCGAAATTGAGCTTGAGTGGCCCAGCCACAGCCCGGACTTGAACCTGATCAAACATCTCTGGAGAGACCTGAAAATTGCTGTGCAGCAACCATCCTGACAGACCTTGAGAGGATCTGCAGAGAAGAATGGGGGAAACTCCGCAAATACAAGTGTGCCGAGCTTGTAGCGTCATACCAAAGAAGACTCGAGGCTGTAATTGCTGCCAAAGGTGCTTCAACAAAGTACTGAGTAAAAGGTCAGAATACTTATGTAAATGTGATCTTTTTATGTTTTTAATTTTTTTTGCAAACATTTAAAAACAAAAAACTGGTTTTGCTTTGTCGTTATGGGGTATTGTGTGTCTATTGATGAGGCGGAAAAAAATATTTAATCAGCTTTAGAATAAGGCTGTAATGTGGAAGGTGGAAAAAGTAAAGGGGTCTGAATATTTTCCGAAGGCATGAGTGACTGTCATACAAGACTTTCCCATCCATAACCCATTTCCTGAACCCATTTCCTGAATTCCCTGCAGAGCTAAATGAAGGGGATGTTGGCCTGCTGTGAGTGAAGGGTGTGTACTGTGGGTGAAGGGGGTGTACTGTGAAGGACAATCCAACATGTAATGGCCATTTCCTGGATGTTTATGGCTGTCATGCACATGGCCAACTCACAACATGAGCTATTCCTCCTACCAGGCTGTCAACAATGGCTACTACACCCATAACCCCATGTCATCCACAAATCTTTCCTCCTCGTCCTCTTTCCTCCTCTTCAATCTAATCCCCATCAACAATGGCTACTAACTACCCAAATAACACATGTCATCCACACATCCTCATTTTTGAGACACAGATGCTGGACTGGAGACGAATAATTATTTTCAGACTAATCCATTGCACTCTTTTTTGGGGAGAGTTCAGCTAAGGCTCTCAAATCCATTTATTTTTTTCATTCCTTATGAATAAGATATGCATCTAATTTCTTCTCTGGGTGATTTAATCCACCAGTCTGTGACTGAGATAGAGACCCAAAAGTGTATTTTAATAATAAAATTGTATGAAAAATGATCTCTGAGACTTTCTCTGCTTCATTTCATCCTCCACTAGTCTTGTCATGAGTCAGAATTTGTAAGAGCCCCACATTGGTTAACAGTGGATTAACTTCCTTGTTCAGGGGCAGAACAACAGATTTTTACCTTGTCAGCTCAGGGATTCGATCCACCAACCTTTCAGTTACTGGCCCAACGCTCTAACCACTAGGCTACCTGCTGCCCGCAGAAATAAAGTTTTGCGTAATTGGTCAGCTGCTCAACTAAGTTCTGGGTCCATATGTGTTATTGCTGGGATCAAGAGATGCTAGAACAAGGAGCAGAACCGGAATCCGCTCTCTTTGCAAGTTACGGGCTGAATGTCCCCTCCACTTCTGAAATTCGAATCGTGATTTGACCAAATAACCAGTGATGAAAAACCCAAACACCAGAACTACTTCTGCTCGTTATCCCACACATCACATTCCTTCCCGACAGATTCTATGGTACCAGATTATTCACTTGCTTACCCTCATATACACTGTACATATTAGCTGGATGTTTTTACTAGTTTTGCTACCTAGCTATATACAGAACATATTCAAGATCAGGCACAGTCTCAAACAATACATTCCATACATGTCAGATGAATTCCACTGTCGACACTACATTTATGCAGATGAGTGTAAGCCTAATATTCAAATAATCTCTTATGTACAGATTCCATATAAATCAAGATTAATGCCATTGTTGAGTACTTTAATTTAGGTGTAAGGTACTGATGCTTATTAGTGAGATGCCCTATGAAGATTTGCCTGGATCAAAGGACAAGGTGGTATTTAATTATGAAGTGGGTGTTAGATGATGGTGTAGGAAAACAAAACCACACAGTCCTGTTTCCTCATTCCTCTCCTCTCTACCATGTCTACATTCCTGCTCTGCTCTGTCTTCATTAAGGGACAGGTACACACACACACACGCACACGCACACGCACGCACACACACACACACACACACACACATGCTCTAACAATCAACCCTGGGAGGTGAGGTGGAACCACCCACCCACACACACATAGACACACACACAAACACATGCACACATACACCCTGGTGCAACAACACGCTGCAGAAACAACACTGGAAACCCAGCCTGTCAATCCACTCCTAGTCCTAACTCTAACACTCCTTTACATACCAGCATACAGTACCTATGTGGGTTGGACTATCCCCTCCACACTAAAACAATGACACATTCTGACAGGTGAGAGGTCTCTTCTTACAGCAGATACAAACACATTCCTGCACACACACACACACACACACACACACACACACACACGCATCTCGGACCATTGATTATTTACTCTATCACATGTGAATGAGAGAAAAAGATGACATATTTTCCTCCAGAAGAAAGACCTGGTGTGTGTCCCAAATGGAACCTTATACCCTTTATAGTGCACTACCTTTGACCAGATAAAGGATATAGGGTGCCATTTGGGATCCAGCCCCAGTAAGCACAGAGCTGCTGTAAATAAGCAGAGTAAATGTTATTGTAGCCGTAGTGGAGGGCTTCCAGGAGTTGCTTTAAGGGGAGAGTTAATATTGCTGTAAACTCTGGGTCAGTGGGAGAGGGGGTCTGGTTTCCGGCTGACAACAGGCCCTATGTGTATCTTTGGCCCTGGGATCACACACCAAACCAGGATAGAGGCTGAGGCTGAGGCTGCTGCAGCTGGGGTGCTATATATCTGATTGTAAATCCTATCACCGCAATCTCATCTAATCTAATCTACGAGGCGTTGATGTCACAGAAAAATATCCCTTCCAAACTGATAATTTCCGGAATACTGTGCTGTATTGTCATTACTGTGGCTTATTCTGATCTCTTCCTCTGTTCTATATACTGTAAATCAAACACCAAAAGTGTGTATTAATCTGTCGATGAGAGGAAATACACACACTCTCACACACACACACACACACACACACACACACACACACACACACACACACACACACACACAAACACACAAACACACACACACACACACACACACACTCTCACAGTGAGTGTGTCTCTAATGCAAGTGTCAGCAGCCGGAACCAAACATCTGAAGGACATTTGAATATGACCTTCACAGAAGAGCTGTCGTCTCCAAAAACACTGGGTTTCATTTCTCCTGGGACGTGTGTGTGTGCGTACGCCTGTGTGTGCGTGTGTGTGCGTGTGTGCGGGTAGATTCTTGTGCATGCGTGCGTGCATGTGTGTGGAAATGTCACATTTCTGGGTCTAAATGGGGACATGACACAGGGAGAATGGCAGTCTTTGACACGACTCCTCACAGCCATACTGCTCTACTACTACACCCTCTGTGTGGATCGGACCCACTATGAGACTCTAGTGTAGAAAAGACCTTGATCAAAGAGACCACTATGAAAATAGTGGGGAAGGGTAGAAGGGGAACTGAAGGGTGGTAGGAACTAGCAATGAGATAAGACAAGATTAGATAAGATACGTTTCAATTATCTGTTTAAACATCAATTTATTTCTCAACTTTTAAAGTGCAAAAACTGAATGCAGGGAGTATGTGGGAAATTACTGAGTAAAGAGCAAATTCCATTTCTGTAATATGGGGGAGTGAGTTGTTATTTGACAGGGAGGCATCATCCTCATAACACAGGAGTTTGTGAACTGTTCAGATCACCTTTAAATCCCTCTCTCCTGTCTCTTTCTGTACCTCTGTGAGGGTTTCAGGTCTTCCAGGTAAGCACAGTTTAATCCCTTCAAATAATGAGAGGCACGGCTGATAAAGGAATCATTAACTACAGCATGAGAGAGAGTAATCCTGCTGCTTATGGAATGGTTTGGAGGTTTGACTGGGATAGTCCCTAGCTCTTAAAGGCTGGGATAGTACCGACATACTATCTTAAAAGCCCATTCCTTAACGCTAAAACCAAGAAGATGGCAGCTCCACCACTTGGTTTGCTGTGAAACTGAAGGATAGGCCTGCAGATACGTAAGCACCACTTTCAAATTCATACTGAAGGCTGGGATATTCCCTCTCTATGATGCATTTTGTTGCCATCCAGAGTCAACAAACCATGGTTGTGTCCGCCTAGTACTGCTGTTTCCTGTCCACCACAACAATCCTTATACCTGAGAACTATAATCTAAAGACAAACCATATAAGTAGAAGGGACAAAAGACAACACCAAAGACAACACCCTCTCCTCCCTCTCCTTATCTCTACTTAGGTCCATTACTCATCACTCCCTTTGTGGGACTGTTTGAACAGGCTTTAGAAGTGGCCACAAATGACATGGAACATGGACAGGGTGACTGATTATGACAACTGGCTTCCTTTCGGAAGGACTCTGTGGTAATGTGTCATGTTGAGATTAATAGAAACGTGTTGATTAGAGCCCTGACGACATGATCAAACAGATTGGTCTCTTCCTACTCATTATCTGTTTCCTGTTGTAAGAAAACAAAGGCTTATTTTGAAACAATCCCTTTGTACTCAACCTCATCCAAATCCTATTGACAGGTAGCTCTACCCATCACCACAGTTAAAGTACACTGAACAAAAATACAAACACAACATGTAAAGGGTTAGTCCCATGTTTCATGAGCTGAAATAAAATATCTCAGAAATGTTCCATACACATAAAAAGCATATTTCTCTCAACCTTTGTGACAAATTTGTTTACAATGCTGTCAGTGAGCATTTCTCTTTTGCCAAGATAACCCATCCACCTGACATGTATCAAGAAGCATAATCATTACACAGGTGCTCCTGGTGCTGGGAACAATAAAATACCACTCTAAAATGTGCAGTTTTGTCACACAGATGTTTCAAGTTTTGAGGGAGCGTTTAATTGGCATGCTGACGGCAGGAATGTCCACCAGAGCTGTTGCCAGAGAATTTTATGTTAATTTCTCTACCATAAGCTACGTCATTATAGAGAATTAGGCAGTACGTCCAACTGGCCTCACAACCGCAGACTAACCAAGACCTCCACATCCGGCTTCTTCACCTGTAGGATCATCTGAGACCAGCCACCCAGACAGCTGATGAAACTTTGGGTTTGCATAACCAAATAATTTCTGCACAAACTGTCAGAAACTGTCTCAGGGAAGCTCCCCTCACCAGGGTGCAGTTTGGCGTCGTAACTGACTTCAGTGGGCAAATGCTCACCTTCAATGGCCACTGGCATACAGGAGAAGTATGCTCTTCATGGATTAATCCCAGTTTCAACTGAACCGGGAAGATGGCAGACAGCGTGTGTATGGCGTCGTGTGGGAGAGCGGTTTGCTGATGTCAATGTTGTGAACAGACTGCCCCATTGTGGCAGTGGAGTTATGGTATGAGAAGGCATAAGCTTCGGACAACGAACACAATTAAATTTTTAACGTGCCATTCATCCTCTGCCATCACCTCATGTTTCAGCATGATAACGCCTCATGTCGCAGGGATCTGTACACAATTTCTGGAAGCTGAAAATGCCCCAGTTCTTCCATGGCCTGCATACTTACCACACGTCACCCATTGAGCATGTTTGGGATGCTCTGGATCTACGTGTTGACAGTGTATTCCAGTTCCCGCCAATATCCTGCTACTACGCACAGCCATTGAAGAGGAGTGGGACAACATTCAACAGGCCACAATCAACAACCTAATCAACTCTATGCGAAGGAGATGTGTGGCGCTGCATGAACCAAATGGTGTTCTGATTTACGCCCCTAACTTTATTTTTAAGGTATCTGTGACCAACAGACACATATCTGTATTCCCAGTCATGTGAAATTCATAGATTAGGGCCTAATCAATTTATTTAAATTGACTGATTTCCTGATTTTACTGTAACTCAGTAAAACCTTTGAAATTGTTGCATGTTGCGTTTATATATTTGTTCAGTATATACAGTGCTTTCGGAAAGTCTTCAGACCCCTTGACTTTTTCAACATTTTGTTATATTACAGCCTTGTTCTAAAATGGATTTTTTTTTAAATTCAGCAATCTACACACAATACACATAATGACAAAGTGAAAACATTCTTGCAAATGTATGAAAAAAAAAAAAAAAAATGTAATATCACATAAGAATTCAGACCCTTTCCTTTGAGACTCGAAAACTACCTGTGGTCAGATCAGTTGATTCAACATGATATGGAAAGGCACACTCATGTCTATATAAGGTCCCACAGTTGACAGTGCATGTCAGAGCAAAAACCTAGTCATGAGGTCGAAGGAATTGTCCGTACAGCTCGGAGACAGGAATGTGTCGAGGCACAGATCTGGGGAATTGTACCAAAACATTTCTGCAGCATTGAAGGTCCCCAATAACGCAGTGGCCTCCATCACTCTTAAATGGAAGAAGTTTGAAACCACCAAGACTCATCTGAGCAATCGGGGGAGAAGGGCCTTGGTCAAGAAAGTGACCAAGAACCCGATTGTCACCCTGACAGAGCTACAGAGTTCCTCTGTGGAGATGGGAGAAACTCCCAGAAGGACAACCATCTCTGCAGCACTCCACCAATCAGGCCCTTATGGTAGAGTGGCCAGACGGAAGCCTCTCCTCAGTAAAAGGCACATGACAGCCCACTTGGAGTTGGCCAAAAGACACCTAAAGGACTCTCAGACCATGAGAAATAAGATTGGAGAGACCTTTAAATAGCTGTGCAGCAACACTCCCCATCCAACCTGACAGAGCTTGAGAGGATCTTCAGAGAAGAATGGGAGAAACTCCCCAAATACATGTGTGCCAAGCCTGTAGCGTCATACCCAAGAAGACTCGAGGCTGTAATCGCTGCCAAAGCTGCTTCAACAAAGTACTGAGTAAAGGGTCTGAATACTTATGTACGTTTTAATTTTTTATACATTTGCAAACATTTCTAAAAATCTGTTTTTGCTTCGTCATTATGGGGTATTGTGTGTAGATTGATGAGGGGAAAAACGATTTAATACATTTTAGAATAAGGCTGTAGCATAACAAAATGTGGAAAAAAATCAAGGGGTCTGAATACTTTCCGAAGGCACTGTAAATATCTACACTAGAATGTTACACCACGTACTACTGGCCTCATTGTTGTGGTGCAACATACCAGGTCAATGCTAAAATAACACAGACCCATTATTACACCAATGTCCCCCAGAGTCAGCCCTCCCCCTCTGTGACCAAAACAAGAGGGCATGAGGTCAGATCATACTTAGGGAGCAAGGGGTGAGGGGTGACAGGGTGACTTGACCACATGAAAGCTTCGGTGGCTGACAGAGGAAGAGGCGGTGTGTAATTCCACTGCTTACTATTACAGACGTCGGCTAAATCTGAGCCCTAAAGAACACAGACTGTTTTCCCTCCGCAATGGGAATCGCACGCTAGCAAGTGGGCTTTAACAGAACCCAGGGAAAACCAACTCGGGAAACGAGCTCTGGCAGGAAATCAAATATTTTATCAAAACACAACTAGGCCTACTGTGTCTACTGTACAGCCTTTCTATCTGATTGTCTACAGTGAAAGAAAGGTGCCTTGGATATCCACTAAGACATATTTTCCACTCAAATCCTCCGCACGAAATGCTAGATTAACCCAATGTATAAGTACAGTGTTTCATACAGTATAGTCTGTCACGAGAAACTATATCCCATATAATGGTGATGTACAGTGTGGCTTTTCTAACTCTTAGACCAGCTCTGAGAGCCGAGCCACTCCCAGTCCCAAGCAGATGGAAAAAACCACTGTGGAGAGAGAAAGACAGAGAGAGAGACAAGTCTATAAACGAAATTACTGGAGCTTTTTTCCATCTCTTTAATGCTTCTGTTGTTGTTTGGGAGCCTTTAATGTGAACACTATAAAAAGAGAGGGAAGGAGAGAGAGGGGACAAGAGGGAGACGACAGACAACAGCCAAGTCTGATGTGGCGGAGTCGGGCGGAGGCGGGGAGGCCTAGCCCCAAACTTTAATTTGGTAGCATGACGTCCAATTTGTACAAGGCTTCTTCAGAGATACAAGACTTTCACACTTTGGGTTCTCTGTGACGGTCTATAGAGGAAATATGAAATAACACATTAGGATCCTCAGACGAGAAAATGTCACAAAAAACGTCCTCCATTTTAAGTTGTATGGCACTGAAATGGTTATGTGGTTCCATCTACTTTTTCTATGCTTAGGATTTGGACTATCTAAATTTAGTGTTACTGACAGGAACCTACAGAGCTACACCATATTATGTGTTAAAATGGTGGATCATTTGGCTATGATAAGATGGAGGCTATTATTAGTCTGCTGTCAGCAGACCTGTACAGGTGACAGTAAGACAGACAAGGATCTGCTAGAAACAGTTCTGCTTGTTAAGACACAGTGAGAGAAAGCGAGATGGGGAGACACACACAGGAGTAACAGAGCAACGGACACCCTGCTGCTCTGTCTGGGAGGGTGTCTCGTCCAGACCAGCGAGACACCCTCCCAGACCTGCAAGACCCCCCAGCCCCCCTGAAGGACCTGCACCGAGAGAACCCAGGCTGTGAGCAGAGCAACAGGCCCAACCCCAACTATTACACCCGCCCAAGCCCCCTCCTGTGACCTAAGAGGTATGTATCAGATGCTCAACATGCTCTGCTCACACCTACTGTGATGGTCCGGGCCTAAACAACACAAAAACAACACTAGACACTATGGAACACAGGTTTACGATCTCATCTTGGAATATAGAAGGTCTGAGGTACTCCTCCTTTGACCTAAAGAGCAGGAACCAAGACTTCATCAAAGAAATTGGAAATACAGACATTGTCATCCTACAAGAAACATGGTATAAAGGAGATGGACCCACTGGTTGTCCTCTAGGTGACAGAGAGCTGGTAGTCCCATCCACCAAACTACCAGGTGTGAAACAGGGAAGAGACTCAGGGGGTATGCTAATTTGATATAGAGCAGACCTAACCCACTTTATTAAATTAGTCAAAACAGGAACATTTTACATCTGGCTAGAAATTATTAAGGAAATTATCTCAACAGAGAAAGAATAAACTCATGTGTAATACTTATATTCCCCCAATAGGATCCTCATACCCATAACTATAACAGCTTCTCCATCCTAGAGGGGGAGATAAACAATTTCTAGGCTCAGGGACATGTACTAGTCTGTGGCGACCTAACTGCCAGAACTGGACAAGAACCCGACACCCTCAGCACACATGGGGACAAACACATACCTGGAGGTGACAGCATTCCCTCCCCCATATGCCCCCCTAGACACAACTACGACAACATAACCAACAAAAACTCCTGTAGCTCTGTTGGACGCTGGGTATGTACATAGTCAATGGTAGGCTTTGAGGGGACTCCTATGGTAGATGCACCTATAGCTCATCTCTTGGCAGTAGTACTGTAGGCTACTTTATCACTGACCTCAACCCAGAGTACTTTAGAGCGTTCATAGTCAGTCCACTGACACCCCTATCAGATCACAGCAAAATCACACACTACTTGAACATGTGAACACTATAATAATGAGGCATCAAAGCCAAAGGAACTGAATAATATTAAGAAATGCTATTGATGGAAGGAAAATAGTGTGGAAATATACCCCCCCAAAAATAGGAAACAACAAATTCAATCCCTTCTAGACAATTTCCTGGACAAAAGGTTTCACTGTGATAGTGAATGTATAAACTTGGCAGTAGAAAACCTAAACAGTATATTTGACCTCTCAGCTTCCCTATCAAATCTAAACATTTCAAGCAGACAACCAAAGAAAGATAACAACAATGACAAATGGTATGATGAAGAATGCAAAACCTAAGAAAGAAATTGAGAAACCTATCCAACCAAAAACATAGAGACCCAGAAAACCTGAGCCTGAATCACTAAAACAATACAGAAATACACAATGGAAAAAAGAGCAAAACATCAGAAATCAGCTCAATTTAATTGAGGAATCCATAGAATCTAACCACTTATGGGAAAATTGGAAAACTAAACTAAAGTTTAGTTTTATCTATCCAAAACGGATATGTATGGTTAACCACTTCTCCAATCTTTTTGGCTCTATAACAAAGAACAAAAAGCAAAAACATATACATCAAATACAAATATTTAAATAAACTATTAAAGACTACCAGAACCCACTGGATTCTCCAATTACATTGAATGAACTACAGGACATAATACAAACCCTCCAACCCAAAAAGTTCTGTGGGGTTGATGGTATCCTAAATGAAATGATAAAATATACAGACCACAAATTCCAATTGGCTACACTTAAACTCTTTAACATCATCCTCAACTCTGGCATCTTCCCGAATATTTGGAACCAAGGACTGATCACCCCAATCCACTAAAGTGGAGACAAATTTGACCCCAATAACTACCGGGGGATATGCGTCAACAGCAACCTTGGCTGTGGGGTGAGACAGGGATGCAGCTTAAGCCCCAACCTCTTCAACATATTTATCAACAGATTGGTGAGGGCACTAGAATAGTCTGCAGCATCCGGCCTCACCCTACTAGAATCTGAAGTCAAATGTCTACTGTTCGCTGATGATCTGGTGCTTTTGTCCAAGGAGGGTCTACAGCAGCACCTAGATCTTCTGCACAGACTGTGTTAGACCTGGGCACTGACAGTAAATCTCATTAAGACAAAAATAATGGTGTTCCAAAAAAGGTCCAGTTGCCAGGACCACGAATACAAATTACATCTAGACACCGTTGCCCTAGAGCACACAAAGAAACTATACATATCTCGGCCTAAACATCAGCGCCACATGTAACTTCCACAATTGAGACTGCATGAAGAATTCTGCATGTACAACGTAAAACACCAAATAATGCATGCAGAGCAGAATTAGGCCAATAACCGCAAATTATCAAAATCCAGAAAAGAGCTGTTAAATTCTAAACCACCTAAAAGGAAGTGATTCCCAAACCTTCCATAACAAAGCCATCACCTACAGATAAATGAACCTGGAGGAGAGCACCCTAATCAAGCTGGTCCTGGGGATATGTTCACAAACACAAACAGACCCCACAGAGCCCCATGACAGTAACACAATTAGACCCAAACAAATAATGAGAAAACCAAAAGATAATTACTTGACAAAGGCAGACCTGGCTCTCAAGAGAAGACAGAGTATGTGCACACACTGCCCACAAAATGAAGTGGAAACTGAGCAGCACTTGCTAACCTCCTGCCAAATGTATGACCATATTAGAGAAACATATTTCCCTCAGATTACACAGACCCACAAAGAATTTGAAAACAAATCCAATTTTGATAAACTCCCATATCTATTGGGTGAAATATCACAGTGTGCAATCACAGCAGCAAGATTTGTGACCTGTTGCCACAAGAAAAGGGCAACCAGTGAAGAACAAACACCATTGTAAATACAACCTATATTTATGTTTATTTATTTTCCTATTTGTACTTTAACTATTTGCACATCATTACAACACTGTAAATAGACATAATGACATTTGAAATGTCTTTATTCTTTTGTTTACTGTTCATTTTTTATTGTTTATTTCACTTTTGTTTATTATCTATTTCACTTGCTTTGGCAATGTAAACATATGTTTCCCATTCCAATAAAGCCCCTTAAATTGAAATTTTATTAAGAGAAAGATAGGGGGGGGAAGATAGAGAGAATAGAGAGAAGAAACAGACAGAGAGCGAGAGATACAGTAGGCCTACAGTACAGTAACAGTATGGTGCCACAGCCCAGGCCACTGTAGTCTCTACTGACAGCTGGGTCAGTGAGGACCAGCCACTGAGAACCAGCCAGCAGCCACAGCCACAGGGGTCTAACCAGCAACTCCAGGGGTGGCCAGGCAGGAAGAAGCAGAGCCTGTCAGACTAGCTCACCCAGTCCCCTGTGGCTGTCCCATCTCCCCTGAATGGATCACCCTCACACAATAGCTGGCCCTCTCTTAGACCAATTAGACAGTGCCATAAACAGGTTATCTTAAAGAGGATTATTTCCATACAGTCATCTAAATGCCACCCTGTGTGTGTGTGCAGGGATAAAATTGAGATTTGAGAGGTGAGGCGGCCCTACACCAGGGGCGAGCCGGGATGGGTGGGGAAGATGGGGAGAGTTGGACATGGATCTATAATTGCATTTTCATAGTGGCATAGAGTAGAGCAGAGGTATTTCTAGGATTTAGGCTACACACGAGGCAAAGGTTTTAATAGGGTCCAGGTAAAAATTTGCATGCAATTCTACGTGCAATTCTACGTATACTCCTACAAAATATGTTTTATTCATGAGCACCAACAAGTGAAGTTCATAGCAGCATACAGTGCCTTCAGAAAGTATTCACACCCCTTGACTTTTTCCACATTTTGTTGTGTTACAGCCTGAACTTAAAATTGATTATATTGAGATTTTTTGTCACTGGCATACACACAATACCCCATAATGTCAAAATGGAATTATGTTTTTCAAAATGTTTACAAATTAATAAAAAATGAAAAGCTGAAATCAATAAGTATTCAACCCCTTTGTTATGGCAAGCCTAAATAAGTTCAGGACTAAACATTTGCTTAACAAGTCACATAATAAGTTGCATGGACTCTGTTTGCACTAATAGTTTTTAACATGATTTTTGAATGGCTACCTCATCTCTGTACCCCACGCATACTATTATCTGTAAGGTCCCTCAAGTCGAGCAATGAATATCAAACACAGATTTAACTACAAAGAACAAGGCACCTATTGGTAGATGGATAAAAAAAAGGATGATTTACATATCCCTTTTAGCATGGTGAAGTTATTAATTACACTTTAGATGTTGTATCAATACACCCAGTCACTACAAAGATACATACGTCCTTCCTAGGGCTGCGGCGGTCACAAGATTGTGTCAGCCGGTGAATGTCAAGCAAATAACTGCCGGTCTCACGGTAATTGACCGGTAATTAACATAAACACATTTAGCATCAACTGGCTTCCACACATAGCCTACAAACCACTGATGCTGACCTTTGGAACATTTACTGTAACCAGCATCCTCACACACTGAGCACTGACTGACACCGGACGTCCATTGACATTGAAAAGTTGTTGAAATTTGGTCAGTCCACCCTGTCCTTCATGTTAACTTCCAAATCTGAACCTATCATAGACGTATTTCACAAATTTGTATAGCACAGTACAAATCAAATCAAAATAAAATTTTATTTGTCACATACACATGGTTAGCAGATGTTAATGCGAGTGTAGCGAAATGCTTGTGCTTCTAGTTCCGACCATGCAATAGTATCTAACAAGTGATCTAACAAATTCACAACAACTACCTTATACACACAAGAGTAAAGGAATGAATGTACATATAAATATATGGATGAGCGATGGCTGATCGGCATAGGCAAGATGCAGTAGATGGTATGGAGTACAGTATATACATATGAGATGAGTAATGTAGGATATGTAAACATTATATAAATGGC
The DNA here is from genome assembly GCA_030435695.1 of Brachymystax lenok tsinlingensis. NCBI lineage: Eukaryota > Metazoa > Chordata > Actinopteri > Salmoniformes > Salmonidae > Brachymystax > Brachymystax lenok. Next base: position 3,577,097 of record CM059792.1, on the reverse strand, counting down.
ATCGTTTAAAGTGGCTAGTGATACATTTATTCCATCCGATTATAATTATTAAAGTGGCAGTACAGTGAGTAGAGCACAGTAGAGTACAATATGCGAGACCGAGTTAAGACCGAGGGGTCCGAGACCCAGTCAAGACTGAGACCAGAAAAATGTGAGTCCAGTTCAAGACCATGATTGTAATTGTGTCAAATCACCACCATAAGAGTTCAAAATGATCTGTGTTCATATTTCAGAATAACATTCACGTATGGATTCTTTAGACATTCAGAATGGTGAAAAAATGCATGCTGAGGGCAATAGATAGCCACTCTACAAATTATAGCTAACCCAAACAGGTCTATAATAGATTAAAATATAAAATAAGTTACAACTTCCCCCGGTCTCCCCTTACTAATAGTGAGAGCGCAACTTCGAAACAATTTCCCCCACAATTTCCCCACAAGGAAATTCTGATGAGTGCGACAAAGTTTGACGATATTTTGTGAAAGTAAAGGACAGTAATGTAATGTTACCAGTAAAGTAGGAAGCCCAGGTTTCAATACGCGATAAGAAATATCGAGTGTGGATATTTAGCCTGGCGAAGCGTTTGTATACGCTGACTGAATGGGAGACCAAGTCATTGTCCGAAACCGAGTCAAGACCGAGTAAAAATGTATCATACACAGAGACAAGACCAAGACACTCAAACACTCAATATGTGGTCTCATGACCGGGCTCAAGTACTACAACACTGCTTTTTAGTATAGATCAGGGACCCATGATGTAATTCCGTCACCGTAATTCCGTTACAGGGTGTAAATCCACTTCACTTACTCAATAACCAAAAGAGATTGATTTCAAACTCAAGGTGCCAGGTCATAGCTGACACCCCATTGTTTCTGCAGACATCTTTGAATCTTAAAGGTGCTACACATTATTTCTTAGAATGTTTGCATTGTAATTTAGTGTAGGGAATCACTGTACCATGTAAATCGCTGGAAATATATTTTCAATAACAAAAAATATAGTTTTTACAGCTACTGTATTTGAAGCTGGCAGACCAAAACCGAAAGTTACTTTTTGTTTTGGTCCACCAGCATCAAACAGTGGTTTTGGTCCACCTGCTTCAAAAAGCTGTAAAAACAATATTTTGCGTTATTGAAAATATATTTCACACCGATTTGGATGGTACAATGATTTCCTACACTATTCAGTGCTGGTTTTCTCACATAATCTGAAATTGAGCGAACAGTGTAACATTTTTGCAACCAGGAAATGAGAGAGCCATTTCCACTAGATAACACAGCCACAAAGTCAGAACAGCTTTTCCATTTTGACAACAGATGCCGTTCCTGAGAGAGAAATCAATATGTGAATATCACACCCAATCACAACACTAGCGGGTCATTCCACTATTACTGCATATATATTATGGACATTTTCTGAAATTACAATGCAAAGATTATAACAAATCCAATGTTTAGCACCTTCAATTCGGAGCAAATATTTAACAGTTTTTGGAAAACATGGTATAAATACCTGAGAGAGATTTTACCGTAATTCGGTTACCAAAGTTTGTATCTGCACAGTTCTTCCACTAAATTATATTTTGGAAATGTTTCAGTGGAAATGTTTTAAAGTATTTCTTGTGCACAGACTTGTATGGTTTGGTAAACTTTGAAATCAATGGTTTTTGGCATACATTTTAAAGTGAAAAAGAGTCAAAGCGTAATTCCGATAACATGTTGGCAAGATTTGCATAACCAAAGGTACTGGGGATCAGCCCCCCCCTGGCTCTCGTTTGGATCATAGGTGCCGGTGAACAGCCCTGGCCCAATTGAATCTGTGTGTGTGTGTGAGTGTGTGCATCCTGATCTGAATCTCTTCCTCTGCAGTCAACTCCTCTCCCCCGAAGCCTTCCTGACAAATCTGATGATACTGGACTGGGGCATTATTTATAAGTCTCCATGGGGGTCCCTCAAGGTGCTATATTATCCCCCATCATCACAGGCCCCTAATTAACAGTTTGACTGAGACTAAATAGAACCCGATTGCCTTGAGAAAAACACTAATAATCTATTGCTCTGGTCCAGATTAGATGGTTCTAAGGCCCTTCCAACCTGGCTGGGTTTGGGGTGAGGACAGAGCATCTAAATGGCTACTGGGTGACACACACACATCTTTCAAATAAGTTTAAGTGCTGCCCAGCCGTCTGCCCCCCTTCCCCGCCTGGACCCCATATTCCCCTAAACAGCTAATCCAGTCTTTATCATAATCTGCCGGGGAGCTTGGACTGTCTGAGAGGAGAGACCACCGCTATGATTCTGGGTCTGAGAGCGTTGAGAGCGACGACAGCAAATTAAATCTAATTTAATGGGTCCTACACTCTCAGAGAGCATTCTAAATCCTAGTCTCCTAAAAACCAAGAGGCATAGAAACGTCTGGTGCTACAGTAGAATGGCTCCATCAGGACCCATAAACTCTGGACAGACTGTACAGAGTCTAGAGTGACCCTAGACTGGCCATCGTAACTCATCTGGCTCTTACTCTCAAGGGGTAGGTCCCAGAGGGCACTCTATTCTCTACATAGTGCCCTTCTTTTGGGTAGTGCACTAAAGTAGTAGGAATAGGGTGCCATTTGGAACACAACCCTAGATTCCTCCACTCCAATCCCCTTCTCACTAATAGTCCTGTTGGATTTAGAATGATAACGCCATGACAGTGTGTTCTAGAACACAAATCAACTAACTCTAATTTACAGAACAGAGCAATCAACCACAGACTGCATCCCAAATGGAACCCTTTTACCTTTACAGTGCCCTACTTAGAGTGCCTTACTTTTGACCTGAGCCCTATGGGCTTATTTCAAACTAATTTTCTTTATTTAGCCAGGATAGTCCACTCGGTAACAATTGCCACTGTTTTACAGGGAGTCCTAGATTCAAGGCTTAACCCATCAATAATAGCAATGTAATACAACTCTCAATGCAGCAGCGCTGCTAACAGACATAGCAGATCATCTAAGGGAGAGACCTACATTATACAAGGAAATATGACTAGAACACATTCACGCTGTAAATAGAGTAGGAAGGGAACAACCACATCACAGGCTAAGAAATCAACCACACTCATGGATGCACACACGCACACACACATCCCAGACTGCTGTATTTTTACCAAACAACACTCAAACCGTCATGGCATGGCCCGGGGCCTCCAGAGCGAGGCGGGCGGTGTTGCTCGTCGGTCTGGGTTTGTGTTACGTCTGAGAGAAAGACATAGACGACCCAGAACTTACCAAAACAGCTGAGGCCTCACAGCCTAGAAGGCAGCAGGGTCAGTTGGCAGGGTCAGCTGGCACCCTCCATCTCTCCACCACCTCACAGTGAGACAGGGTGTGTCTGAAAATGCTACTAGCTGTCAAATCCTTTCAAAAATTCATTGGACGAAAGGTTCCAAGGTCCCTCCCTCGGACCTCCTCCTCCAATTTGCATTGAGAGGAATCAAGGTAGTAAGGACGTAGGAGGCAAGGATTAGACGGCTAGTACATTTTTCAGACGCAGCCGCAGACACATGGCAGGCCCGGGCCTTTGAGCATTTCTACATCACACGGCCTGATTAAAAACAGATTACCATAACCGACCAACGTGTCTTTTAACCAAGACAGACAGCAGGGAGAGCAAATAGTGGAGGTCACAGAAATTATAACTGTGGCTGTGTCCCAAATGGCACCATATTCCCTATATAGTGCATACATTTAGACCAGGACCCATATGTAGGGTGCAATATGTAGGGAATAGAGTGTCATTTGGGACACACCCTGTGTGCCCCGGCAACACTCTCTCTAGTTCCCAGCATGTATTTCAATTAAACACAGAGCAGTGGGAAATTACAGAGCATTAACAAGAACGGAGGGAAAAGGATATTATAAACATATATATAATATAATAAATATATATATTAAACACATTTTAGAGAAGATTTTTTTAATGTTTTGCATGGTCTAAATTTGAAGGCTGGAAAATATGTATTGATTGGATGGATGGATGGTGATTCCAGTGGACTGAAATGTTTTTCCAGGGTATTAAGAGTGTTTTATATTATTATTATAATCAAATTTTGAGGCTGGGACATCTAAAATTCCCATGAGAAGGTGTGTTGTTTTCTGTCTGTTCAATAAGCCTATGTAAATTAGCTTTTCATTGCAAACCTGGACCTGTAGTATTCAGATCTAGAAATTCCTTTTTAAAACGTAACAGCACCCTTCATTCTAATTGTGCTGTTCCAGGGCTGTCTATCCTTGTTAAATGGCCACATTGGGTTGAAACGGCTTCTATAAAGAATATTGGCAGTAAATGACATGACTGTTAAATTACTCAAATCAAATCCAGTAGAGAACATCTGGCAACAGCAATCAACAAAAGCAGAAGTTTTCTTTCTTCTGTTCATGTTGGCAAGAGGTATATAATGAATAGCAGTTTGCTTGTTTTTGTACATACGTGTGACTTTGACTGAAACTGTACAAGATGTGTGTGTGTGTGTGTGTGCATGTGTGTGTCTGTCATTTTCTGATCATTGATGCAGAGAGGAGAATCAGGCGATGTGATGGGTGGCAGGCGCCAGGCAGCCCTCTGTCAGCCTGAGAGACAATGCAGCAGTGATAAAACAGAGAGCACACTACAGTAATGTAATGGCTGGAAGCACAAGGACCTTTTGATGGAGGGGCAGGCAGGAGGAAGCTATGGCTAAACGCAGCCTGCATTCTGCTCTGTGTCCACTCTCCTTTGACACCTCACCACTCAGCTACCACTATACTGCAGTCAGCCCCTCCCTCACACAGCCACACTTGAAATGAGGGGAAAACCCTGAGTGTGTGTGTGTGTGTATGGGGGGATACAGTACAATGGGCACCTGACACAAGGAGAGGGGGATTAAGGGAGGGATAGATGGAGGGAAAAGGAAGGGAGTGGAGGAAGTGAGAGGAAGGGAGTGAAAGAGGGCGACTGGAAAATAATGGTCATCATGCCCCTGTTTCCAGGGCTGTTGTGTCCTCTGTCCTGATCCATCATACTTGGTCACACAATGGCAAAAGAGAGCGAGAGAGCGAGAGAGAGATGCTGTGGAGAGAGGGTGGAGGCATATACAGTCAAGAGTGACCCACACAACATTAACCACAGTACCCCTCCCCAGAACACTTTACTACCAGCACCGCAGATGTACGGCACACACAAATTACCCTAACACCAACACCATCTCTGTCAGAATACAGCAGGAGAGGAGAGGAACTTTGGAGATAGTCATTTTAGGTAAAGGTGGGCACAACATTTCTGTTGTGCTCAGTAAATCAGTCCAGACAGGTCACTACATCCTGCTGCCCTGCTTCCCTCCTTGATCCCCCTCTTCCCCCTGCCTCTCTCTCCGAGGGTCTTGTCCACATGCTGAACATGCATAATACATCAGGCAGTGGTGGTCAGGTGCAGTGGCAGTGAAGGGAACCCCTCTCCCTCTGCAGCACATGCACTCAATGGAGAGGAAACCCCCTCTGCACCACATGCTGCACTCACCAATGCAGCTTCCCTCAAGGGTTGGCTAGTGCTGCAATCCACCTGCAGCCCCTTCCCTCCATCTCTTCCATCTCCTTTTCTCTTCTCCTTCCTTCCCTCTATCCATCTCTCTCTGTCTCTCCATCTCTCTTCTGCTCCTGTCACAGCACTAGAAGTGCTCCCCCAGTATTCATCTACAATATACTGTAGTATCTAGGTATAGAAAATGTAATTGTTTGATATTCACCTCGCTAGTCATTATATTCTCTACAGCACTGAAACCACAACGACTAGATGCACATGATGGAGGAAGGAGCGGAGTCACAAAAGCCCAATTGAGCTGTTTTCCAGTCCATTAATTAAGTGTTTGTCATGAAAATCACATTTTCAGTTTCACATGTAAGAAAACTCCACATCTCAACATTTCAATTTCACATGTGGAATGGCAAGTTCACATTTTTTACAAATGAGGGCTCATATTGAGTGTATTTGCATATGTACATATGAACCACGCTAATGGTTTAGAAGGTTACTTTTTATGAAATGTTTATCTAATGGCCGCATGCTAAGTGCTAACTGCTAGCTAGCTTAGTGATAGGCGATATCTAGCCTTCCATTTCATCCTAGCTAGCTATTTTTAGCTTCTGTTATTGTTAACTGTCCTTTGGTTTTTGCTACATTTAATACACAGGACTAAACGGGATTTTAATAATGTATTTGAAAATGTGTGAAGGTGTTTGCTGGAATTAATGTAAACTGAAACAACAATGCGATGTAAAAACAAGTTGACATTGTGAGGTTAAAGAAAGTTTTGCATCACATGATGCAAAACTCATCATGCCGGCCGCATTTCTGCCTGCTTGAATGGCGAATAGATCAGATACACATGAATACGTGAAATGACCGTGGGAATCGATAAAACATAGTTTATAGAGGCACAAAAACGATTCATTCAAAATAGGCAAATCTTTCCTTTAACCCTCATACACTACCAACTTGGGGTCATTTTGACCCCAGAGGCATATTTGTTATCCTAGCCCAAAGGTGGTTTATTCAATTACTTTCCATTTTCATGACTTTGTCAATCAACTTATTCTTAAAAAAAATCTAAATCATTGTTTAGTGTTTCTGTATCAAAATTGACTTTGGGTTCATTTTAACCCCAACCAAAAACACCTAATCCCACCTATAGTAATTTGATGGAAAAGGCCTTTATTTAATCAAGGTTTCTCCTCTCTGGAGACATAATAACAAGTTATCCATACCATCAGAGGGTGGAGGGGACTTGTATCAGTGATTTTGCCCAGATACACAGTGCACCTGCAGAGATGGAGCCCCTTATGTACTCGCCTATGGTTATGACTGGTTATAACTAGGTATGACCATGTACAACATCTAAATTATCTTACATATATGCTTAGTTGCAGTCAAAACAGCTCATAAAAGTATGTCAGTGGCATGAATGCTTGGTAGAACTGTAATATAGAAACCAGCTACTCTCTGAATGTACACATAGTACTGTATTGGTGTGTATTCTCCCAAAAAAATTGTTATTCCTATAACTTCCTCCAATATGTGAAACTTGTTATGGTATTTGGCTTGCTCTAACATTTGGTTTGAAGTGACATTGAAGATTTGAGCATGCTTTTTGAAGCATTTATTCAAAAAACACCTTGTTTTGTAAGGGCAGGAGAGGGAGGTGTGAATAGAAAACAGCTATGATGATCCGCTCACTCACTCATTATTGTATTATAACTATGTTTTATCCCTTAAGAGAAGATTTTCAAACTATCTGCATTGTGTTTGAATGGTGCTTACATATGCTGAGATTAGATATGCAACTGTACATCAACACGTTCTTGGCACAGGGAAGGAAGAGGCTACCTCAGCTAACTATCTCTCCCATTGAGAATAGATCATTCAGAAGCTCGCCCTTGTCGTTTGCCTCTAGTGGTGATATCTATCTAGCGTAAAATCAAAGGCAGAACTGCCTATAAAACATTAATAACCCAACTGAGAAGATATCACCTCTGTGTGAATCTGAATTTGATGATATCTCCTTTGACAGAAGCCCTACATACTCACACCTACCTACTGGCAATCTCCCTCCATCTGGTACACTTTGAAGACACGTGTTCACAGTAAAGCATAAGCCTTCATCTGTACATTTTGTTCTATCTGAAATGGTTGCCAACTGAAATACCTGGGATGCTAAATGTGAACGTGTTCGAATATAAACACACTTAATATTATGCAAATTAATATCTAAATATATTGTAAAATAGATGGGGATGATATATTTAGTCAGTGCAGTACTTTACTCTACAGTAGGCTACACAATATCCCTCTCTCTACTATTGAATGTCCTCCTCACCATGAACAGACTGCTCTCCTTGCTGCGTGCTGCGGCAGTATGTTTACCAACTAACAAAGTCCTGCATGTGGTTTGGAAGAGATGCGTAAAGCTGAATTCTATTGGCATCTCCAGCACTTCCATTAACGAATAGAATGCGCAGGTCCAGTGACTGATTTTGCGCAATATGAGGACAACATTTGCACACCGAGCAATCTGCAGTAACAAACAACACATTACATAATCACAGCCTCATTACTAATGCATAACGTGTCAAAATGAATCTAACAATCCACATGGTGATATAACACGCCACTGCTATACTGTGTCTGCTATAATTGATTATATTGGGGGGGGGACATCTCTGCTCCTATAGTCCACGGAGAAGGTACACTGGAAACATGTGCAACATAATAAGATGGAGAGGATAGCAAACAAACTAAACTCACACAATTAATGTATTCTTCAGACTTCATCTGATATTATGATGTAAAAAAATGTACCTTCAATTTGGGGATATTGGAGAGCCAGTGCGAGACGCATAAATTTTGATAATTTTAATTACTTTAATTATTTTAATTACGTTCTATTAGTCACTGATGAAAAAAATGAGAATAAGACACTTCAAGGCCATTAGCAAACTGACAAATCCTGAAAATCGTCCCGATTTATGTTAACATCTTCTTTTACACCTCAATAACTTAGAGTCACAGTATTGCATTATTTTGGACAGCTCATTGAAATATGCATCCAGCATAGGCTATCCTTTCACAAAGTAGTATTCCAGCACTTACTATAAGGAGGAGTATCACGCGTAAAATTAAATTGAGCACTCAAAAGAATGTATTGGTTAACTGCAGTGTGGTTTCTATGGAAACATGGTAGGTCCAACCAGAGGCCGGGAGGGTTCGATTAGAGTAACTGTCTAGTGAAAATCTCATTTTTAAATGCTCATATTTCGGTTTGCTCATACAAAATTAATGTTGTTGACTTTCCTTGTAGTTGTGGCCAAAGCATAAATTAGAGAAAAAACACTCAATAAAACCAGTTTTTGACAAAACTGTAAAAAAAAAAAAAAGTTTAAATGCTTGAAATTTGGAAGGAACGTGGCATCCACTTTGGCCAAGACAGGCCTGTATGTGATTGGTCCGGCAGCTTTTTCCTTTTTTCCAAATTCTCTGGTAGGGAGAAGGATCGTTCTCGAGAATAGGGGAGACATAGGCTCAGGAGTGCGCACTCACTTCACACAAGCAAGCTAGCTAGCAAGCCAAGCAAGCCACAGCTGATGTTAGCAAAAAGGACAAAGCCAATGGAACAACTACTGTATCTCGCCAGTCACTTCTTTTTCAAATTACGTGGTTTGTAAGAGTTGGCCTGCTGGCACTTTAGAAGCAGTTTGCTAACGTTAGCTATCGTGACTAACTTAGCTAGCTGGCTAGCCAATAAGAAAGCAGGTCCTCCACACACCAACCATCTCACCATTCCCGTCTATTTTAAATCTTATTTGTAGCTAAAAGTTATATGTCAAAATGACACCTAATTAGCTGTTGTTGACTCATATAGGTAGCAGAAGTAGCTTCCAGACTACCAAGTTATGTAGCTAACAATAAAAAATATAAGGAATATAGTGATAAAGCATAGGACAGAAATGACTCAGTCTGTTCTAGTATAGTGTCCTAGTAGTTCCATTGTGCGTTTCCAAATCCTGAATCCATCCATACTATCTATTTTACTTGGTGAAGCCGGGCTCGGGCAGGCTGCCCGAGTGGCCCCATGTTGTAGCTAATTTGAATATCCAAGTGGATGTGCATCTCATTGACTGAGCTGTCAAATCAAATATTTTTTACCAGTATACACCCAAACCACACTGTTGTTTACTAACAGGCCAAACAGGGGCGCAGAGCAAAACTGCTTTTGAACATCCTCAATCAAACATTTTTGGAAGGACATTTATTTAATTCATATTGTAACAAACTTTAAGGTAATATTTCATAGAAATCTGGAACACTTTAAAGTTTCATAGTAGGATTTGTTAATTCTTCAAAAGTGTTTTTCAAAAGTATTGGTCTCTTGTGAAAATGCCAGCAGGGAAATCATATGCATAGGGAAGGCAACACTCTAGGAGAGAGGGTGCTTCACATTTCCAAGGAAGAGTATTTTCTTACCCACATCTGATGTGACAGTTGTAAACACACAAATTCTTCATAACTTTGATAAAATGCAGAAATGTTTTTAAAAAATTCTGTGTGAGAAAACACCATCTTGGGCACTTTACGCAATAGATAAGACCTTTTTTTCAGTATTGTTGGTGCAACTAAAAGACAATAAATAAAAACCAACTTTTCACAAAACTCCTTCCACATAATGAGCCAGAGACATAACATACGGACATTTTTTTGGAAGGGTCATCAGAGAGAGAGGGGGTATATCAGAAACACGGTAGGCTATGTGCACCTCTTTGTATATTTATTTTGATATCTATTTCGATATACACAATCTTGTAATTATAACCCTACAATAATTAGCGTGGGTGCTTTGGGTCTTATAGCAGTATGCTTTTGGTATTTTCTCCCCCCTAATTCCAAAGCGCTTCAAATCCTCTGACAGATCAAGCCAGAGCTGGACAGCTACATACAGCACGTAGCAACTGCACAGCAGCAGCCTCCCTCGATCTTAATTGATGTGCGATTATTTAGGACAGTGCCAATCAATATCTCAAGGCCCCTGCTCTTTCCTGTCTCATACCCCACAAATAAAAGGAACTGATATATTTGATTGAATCACCTTTCACCAAATCCTGCCAATAAATCATCTATGTGAGAATAGCCAATATTGAATATGGAGACTACATTGTTGCTTCTTTGTACAGTGAATAGCCACGACTGCCCACTGCGCGTGGGCAATCCGGTCATTGTTCGATTGCTCTCATTGGAGAGAGCAGGGTTTACACAAAGTAGGCTAATGTAGCCTGTGTTCTAATTTCACTTTACATGGGCTGTATAGAAGAAAAAAACATTCAATAAACAACATTAATTCCACACTTGTGCGACGGTCCCTCACTGGGATGTGATAATTGCATTAACACAAAGATACATGTTGGGCTCTTACCTGCCACAGTGTATCTGTCCATGTAATTGAGCACATTCCCAAAACTGAGAATCCCAGCCGCAGCCGCCGGAGACCGGCATCTGAGCAGCGCGGCTCGGAATTTCTGCCCGGGCTTGCAGGGATGGAGGTCCGGGTTGGATTTCAGTCCAGGACTCATGCTGCCCGAGAGAGTGTGCACCTCATCAGAACTGCTGCAGCCCTCTATCTCGCATCCATCGCTCTCCACACACATCTTCTGACACGACAGATCCAGCGCAACAGAGAATCAGCCACAACGCACAGACGGAACAATTGATCAATATTAGGTAGTCTAGTAAACGGTTAGAAATCTCCAGCTGTGATTACTCGCGATACAAGATTAGACGCGTTGAAGATGTCGTCTTGTTAAGTGTTTGAGAGGGAGTCGCGTCTCGATATGGCTCATTTTACCAGCACACTGACAGCACTGACCGGCTCTTGCGCTCCTTAGGTTTTTCCCTGAGTACCATGAAGTCCTAGTGGAGGGGGTGTGACCTGGCTTAAAAACTCCGCCTTCTTGAGCCCCGCAGCGAATAAACATACTGGCACCTGATGTGTGGAGAGAATGCGGGGAATTGCAATTTCAGTGAGGTGTGCTTTTCCAGTGGCGATTTTAGCATGTACATCTTGGTGGGGTAAACAAAAAAAAAACATCACAACACTAAACAATACATTAATTGCACTATAACGGTGACCACAAGCTGTTAGGGCCTACATAAAGATGTCGCAACTGCAGTCTCAACATCTTACCACTGCTACAGTTCATTTAGCCTCATTCACTGCCTTTTAAAAAAGCATAGCTGGTATGGCTGACTTGCTTAAACAAATGTGGTTTCTACTGACAATTGAGATGTACAAACTATGGCATAAGGAGACGACAAGCGGATAAAAGGCAATCCGTAATTTCGATTAAGACATTAATGAGCGAGAGACGACAGACGTAGTCAATATAACTATTTGTTCAGCATTTTTTAAATGTACAGCGACAGAATTCAGAACATGGGCCGTTCTTACATATAAACAGACAATGAAAGCTCGTACAATATTCGATGATTACATTCCTCTAAAACAGGTTATAGGGAAACAAGCACACACCGGCAACGAACGATGTGTTTACAATACCGCCTTGGTGAAAATATACCACATTATTAGGGTGAGGCACATGGGCTACTAACAGTTTACTACACAACATACACTTAGTATTACTTTCTTAGCTACGGTATACATATCTCTCTGGCATCCTACATAATGTATGAAGCAGCATAATACATTTTTGGACCCACGTTGTGATGTGCTTGAACAGAAAAGTGGCGCGGCGATCCTGGGCAAATTTTGTCATCAAATAGAAAGATGCCGGATTTAAAATTCAGAGTTGAATGTTTTTTCATATTTTCCCAGTCGTAGCAAGTTTTTTCCAAGTTCCCAGTTGTCTTGAACTCACAGTTAGCCAATGATTCCTTCCCAAACCACTCATTGTTGAATTTGCGATGTGCAACTTGTGTAATGTTTATGGCCGATGAGCACAGATACGTTTTGTCTCTAATTTCCCTTCATATGACAAGGATTGAATTATTTGATTGTCGACTTGATTCATGGTTACGCGTGCTAGCTAAAATTTTGAAAGTATGATGTTGACATACTGCCGCAGCATCAGTCCAATCAAAGCTACTGTAGATATAACGTGATTTGATGTCATTCTATCTGTGGCCAATGACCTTGAGTCTTCTTGGATGGGCACTTCTAATATAACTCTATGGCAGAACCCAAGGGGCAAACATTTTCGAGCTCTAATCTTGGAATTGGGGATGATGTATTGTCTCATGAGTGACAGAAAACTTAGCCAATCATGACAAAAAACTGAGCCAATCAGGCACAATTCTCTGTATGCTACTCTCTGTTATTATCTATGCATAGCCACTTTAATGACCCTACCTTCATGTACATAATTACCTCAATTTACCTCGACCTGACTCTGAACCTATACCCCCTGTATATAGCCCCGCTATTGTTATTTACTGCTACTACTTAATTGTTTGTTTTTCTTATCTCTTACTTGTTTAGGTATTTTTTTAAACTGCATTGTTGGTTAAGGGCTTGTATAAGTAAGCATTTCACTGTAAGGTTGTATTCTGAATACCTGTTGTATTCGGTGCATGTGACAAATACAATTTGATTTGATTGGATTTATATTCTGCTGGCTATCCCCACCACCACAGAAAGCACTGAGCTAGGCTGAAACACCTGCATTTTGGAGCTGCCTTACTCAAGAAAGCGAAAAAGTGTAGCATTGCAGACTGCTCCATTGACAATGAATGACTTCCTTCGGAACGCAAAGAGTTTGATGCATCTGGTGGACATCATGATGCAGCAAAGAGACTGGTTGCATCATTACATTGCCATAGTCTTCTCAATCCAAGCGCCACATCACAACAAAAATAATCATAATACACAGCAACTTCTTCGGTGGTTTATTTATTTACACAGGTGCCACACGCCACAAGCTAGTCCACACCGCAAGCTAGTCGGGGAAAAAATGTAATTGTCTTGCTGGCATCCGGTCCGCTAATACAGGTCTAGTAAAGGCCCAGTGCACTACTTTTGTAAGATTTATTTTTTTGTTTTGTAATTATTATTTTGGGGTGATTCATATTTATATATTTTTTATTTCAGGGGGTGCTGCAGACTTGCAGATTGCCTCCCAATTAAAGAGGCTTCTGAGGTGTTCGGCCACAGAATGGAGCTGAGAGCTTTCAGGCATCTAATGTGGCAACAATGTAAAATGTGCTAGAATCGGTGACACAGGACAGGTTTACTCCGGTTATACCTGATGCAGTGGAGGCTCCTCAGAGGAGGAAGGGGAGGACCATCCTCCTCAGTGAATTTCAGAAAAATCTAAATAGTGAAACATTAAAAAAAAAATCATTTTTGGATTAAACTATAAAAAATATATTCACGTCACCAAATAATTGATTAAAACACTGTTTTGCAATGAAGGTCTACAGTAGCCTAAACAGCACTCTATAGGGTAGCATCATGGTGTAGCCGGAGGACAGCTAGTTTCCGCCCTCCTCTGGACACATTGAATTCATTACAAAACCTAGGAGGCTCATGGTTCTCACCCCCTTCCGTAGATTTACAAAGTAATTATGACAACTTCCGGAAGACGTCCTTCAACCTATCAGAAATCTTGCAGCATGAACTGACATGTTGTCCACCCAATAAAAGGATCAGAGAATGTAGTACTGAATGCATACGCTACAGGTAGCTAGGACTGCAGTGCATAAAATGTGGTGAGTAGTTGACTCAAAGAGAGAGAAAGACAATAGTTGAACAGTTTTGAACAAACAAATTCCTTCAAAAATTAAGGAAAAGCAAGAGAGAGAGAGAGAGAGCGAGAGAGCGAGAGAGAGCTAGCTATATTTAATATTGTTTTCACTTTCACTTACATAGCTGGCGATTGCAGCTATCTAGTTAGCCTACTCAAACACCTGGCTTAAACAGAGAGGGATGCTATGTTACCTAGCTGGCTATTGGCTATCCAACACTGAAACTCTTCCAAGACAAGGTAAGCTTTTGGTTTTATTTATTTATTGCAACCGGGAGCCCACCGATGTAACTACTAAACTGCTTGCTAACTCTACACTGTACTGTATGACTGCAGAGGGTTTACTAATGCGTTAGTTCTAGTAGCTATGTTGACTTGACGTTAGCTAATATGGTGACAACGATGTAGGCTGTGTGTAGCGGTTATAATATGAAGGTTTGGCTTGGAAAGGTTTTTTCACCTGGTCACAGACAGCTGATGTGTTGTGCACTGAAGTCCACAAGCGAAGGGAAAAGGTGAGAGGAGTATAGCGCGTAGATGCAAGAAGGAATTATCCAATGATCAAAGGGCTCTGTTTGTACAGTATGTGGCTGCTATGAAAGTGAACTGTGTTTGCATGTGATCAGGGGTGTATTCATTCCGCCAATTCTGTTGAAAAAAAGTTTTTAAACGGATGCAAACAGAATGAAACCAGGATAAACGTACCTGCATTTGTCCATTCGGAAACTCTTGTTTCAAACTTTTAGACTAATGATTACACCCTAGATCAGCTAGTTGCAGGCAAGGTTGTGCAAGGCGGTATTGAATGTGTCAATGTCGATCACCTTGATTACACAAATTTATCTTAACCTGTGCACCTACTATATGTTGTAGACTTTAATTCATAGGCTAGGTTGTAGAAACCTCATGATGGGTATAGGGGACATTTTGAGCATATATAGTACCCTAAACCTATCGATGTTACATTGACCTTGGTGAATGGAATATGAATGACATTCAAGGCCATGCTCATTAAAAAAATTATCATCCTCCCTCATCTTAAACGGTATCGACCGTCACTGGCTTGATGTCCACCAGATGCATATGCATTTTGTTTTGCCGGATGTCTAGTCCCCATTTTCCATACTTAACGAACATATGCTTTGCTTTTCAACTAGTTTAAAACTAACTAGTAGGAGCCTGTGTGTGTACCAATGCATGATAAAGCAATGCACGAGTTGAAAATATTGAGCGCATGCGGTATACAGAATGCACCTCAGCCTAGTGCGGCACCCCCAGTGTAGCATTGCAGACTGCTCCATTGACAATGAATGACTTCCTTCGGAACGCAAAGAGTTTGATGCATCTGGTGGACAACAAAGAGACTGGTTGCATCATTACATTTCCGTGGACCTCTCAATCCAAGCGCCACATCACAACAAAAATAATCATGATACACTTTAGCAACTTCTTCGGTGGTTTATTTATTTACACAGGTGCCACACGCCACAAGCTAGTCCACACCGCAAGCTAGTCCGGGAAAAAATGTAATTGTCTTGCTGGCATCCGGTCCGCTAATACAGGTCTAGTAAAGGCCCAGTGCACTACTTTTGTGAGATTTCTTTTTTTTTTGTTGTAATTATTATTTTGGGGTGATTTATATTTACTTTTATTTATTTCAGGGGGTGCTGCAGCACCCTCAGCACCCCTACTTCCCGCGGCTATGGTTGCAGACTTGCAACTTGCCTCCCTATTAAAGAGGCTTCTGAGGTGTTCGGGCCACAGAATGGAGCTGGGAGCTTTCAGGCATCTACGCACATTTACGCCTCGATCAGACCAACAGACCAACATTATTGCATCAATGCTGTGTATTCAATTCTGCAGTCAAACTTTCTAATTATGTAATCCAACATTTCTACTGAATATGTGTGCAACAAAAGTTCAACAATCACTTTTTGCTACTATTTCTGTCAAGTCTAAATATACAATTTGTTACATATGTTGGATATATCCAAAGTCTCCAAGTATGTATGCACCACATAGAACACAGAGCACACTGAAACTGCATCTGCAATGCTGCAAGGCAAACAAGCATTCCATTGGAAATGTATGTACTTCTGGTGTACCAAAACGCAATGATGCTGTTGTGTGAACAGGGCGTTATTACACGTAATGGTAGTTCTTTGTTAAAGCTGATGAGAAAGAATACTGATGATGTTTTGCACTGATAACATAGCACAGCGATTAGGCTTTTCTATCACAAGTGTGTTGGACCTTGGACTTTGAGATAAGCTTAGGCTATAGCCATTTTGCCATAGGGTGGAGAGAAATGTTTGCAGTCTTAAAGCTAATTTCCTGCAATTCTACACATTTTGCCATGACTTATGCCATGTTAATATGATATCTGAGTGAGAATAAATAACAAAATCAATGGGGGCCTCCTGGAAGTTAGGGCCCCTGGGCATGTGCCCTGTGTGCCCAGTCGGTATTCGGCCATGATTGCTGCATGTTTGGATAGCTGGCTAGACTAACTACCAATCGCATTTTTTTTTGCTGACATGGCTAATTAAGTGACTGTCAGTGACTGACAATAACAAGAGAAAAACTGTACAGACCCAGACTGAGTTCCTAGAAAGATATATAATACTTAAATTAGTGTCTTTTTCACACGATATCTAAGAGTGTTAATAATGTACCGTGAACTCACTCCACAGCTAGCTTGAAATGTCGCTAATGGAGTTATCCAAGAGATACCCTTTGTATTGCGCATTGTCAAGAAATTTCACATACAGCCTTTCAATATTCAATTACACAGTTGTTGAAACACACAAATTATGTTTTGTTATTCTTTTGATAAAGGTCCAGTATAGACCCCAAGTGAACCCATTTGTAAAACATTAAATCCATCAAAATGTACATTGTGTGTTGACCACGTGATGCAGGGTTGAGATGGAGTGTTCAGCACACTGGACAGCTCTTGTGTGATCTAGATTTAAAAAAGACAAATGATATTCTCACAGTTGACACAAGGAAGATCTTCTTAGACACATTGTTCCGAAACCGTTGTTACATTTTCATTGATCTTGTTGATTCCACAACATACAGAATATCAATTTTGAACATTATTCACCCATATGGTTTTGACTGATGTCGTTTTTTCATGTTGAGGAGATCAGAGGCACTCACCCCATGTTAACTTTCTCCCAATATGCATAATATAAACAACTTTAAAGGATACAACCGTTAGATTGTGAGATCAAATCACTTTTGATGGAGCTAATCGGTTCACGATTGTCATCTAAACCCTTCAACAGTTGAAACGATCAATTGAATATTAGCTATACATGAACATAGTTTGATCTCTTTTATATTAGCTACTGCTTTTTAGAAAGGTAAGGATCATGTCCATGCTGTCTTGTCTCTGTTTTCAATATATTCAAATATTTTTTGTATTAGGCTAATTCAGTATATTATTACTATTAAATTAAATCAATCTCCAACTGTCACTTGACTCTTTCCTTGCCACCTATTCAATTCAGATGTCCCAATGGCTTACAAGAGCAACAGTAAAGTTATCAGGGACCATTGTGTCTGTGTGTGTGTCAGTGTGAGTGTTGCATCATTGATAAGACTGTATGTTGGTGCACGCCAATGGTGGGTCAAGGGTTGTCTGTGTGTGTGTGTGTGTGTGTGTGTGTGTGTGTGTGTGTGTGTGTGTGTGTGTGTGTGTGTGTGTGTGTGTGTGTGTGTGTGTGTGTGTGTGTGTGTGTGTGTGTGTGTGTGTGTGTGTGTGTGTGTGTGTGTGTGTGCTGCGTTGTGTGTGTTCAGGGTTACAACAGTCCCATCCTGCATTATTATCAGAGGAAGCCCTATTTCCATTCACAACACATAATTTATAAGGCAGACACACACACAAGGAGACAGAGGGGGACATTGACATGCAGACAGTTTCATGCATTGACAGGCACACACAGACAGACAGATGGACAGACATTTTTGAGGAGGAAAGAAATGTGATTGCAATTTATATTAGAGAATTTGTATAACCCTCAGGAATGGTATATATCAGGGGTATTCAAATTTGATCCTTCGAGGTTCAGACTACAGCTGGTTTTATAGCCTGAATTGAAATGTGATTAAATAGAGATTTTTTGGGGTCAGTGGCCTACACACACTACCCATAATGTCAAAGTGGAATCATATTTTTCAAGGATTTTATAAATTAATTAAAATGAAAAAAGTACACAATCTCTTTCTTAGGGCAAGCCTAAATAAGTTCAGGAGTAGTAATGTGCATAACAAGTCACACAATAAGTTGCATGGACTCACTCTGTGTGCAGTAATAGTGTTCAATTCTTAAAAGTCTAAAAGTCTAATTCTCAAAGGTTCTAAGCTGACATATGGAATTGTTTTAAGAAGGACATACCATGGATCATTTAGATATTGGATTTAGAATTTTAGGACCCTTTAGGTACCCCCCCCCCCCAAAAAAATATATTATTAGATAAAATATTGAAATTGGCCCTTACTACTTTAGCCCATAGAAATGCATTAAATAACACATTCATAAATGGAAAAAAATGTATCATAAGGAATACGGGTTTGAAGTGTCTTTCCTATATCTAGGAGATAAAATAAAGCTCAGGAATTATATTTTACATTTTTTAAACATATTTAACCCCTTATTTTTGTTGGTACTATACTACTTCTATTAATTTGTATGGTTTACCTTTAGATGAATCCCGTGACACTTGTGGGGGTCGTGAGAGTCTCCTCTTTCTACAGTGGGGTCATATTAGTTTGTAGCCCAAACGGTTTGGACACTACAGGCAAAAGTTGGCACATTCGTTTTACCGACTTCAGGATGTATCCTGGTCTGACAAACAGCACCGTACTGCAACATTGACTTGCAGATATCTCTAGCTTAAACGTTTGGATTTTGATAGGGATTTAGATTTACTTAGATTGACGCAACGGTGTGTCAATAGACTCTAGTTTACTTGCTTTTGAATGACTACCTCTACTCTGTACCCCACACATCAGTTCAACAGTGAATTTCAAACACTGACTGAACCATAAAGACCAGGAAGGTTTTCCAATGCCTCGCAGAGAAGGGCACCTATTGGTACATGGGTAAAAGATTTTTAAAGCAGACTTTGAATAATCCTTTGAGAATGTTGAAGTTATTAATTACACTTTGGATGGTATATCAATACACCCAGTCACTACAATGATACAGGCGTTCTTCCTAACTCAGTTCCCGGAGAGGAAGGAAACCATTCAGAGATTTCACCATGAGGCCAATAGTGACTTTAAAACAGTTACAGAGTTTAATGGCTGTGATAGGAGAAAACTGAGGTTGGATCAACAACATTGTAGTTACTCCACAATACTAACTTAATTGACAGAGAGAAAAGAAGGAAGCCTGTACAGAATAAAAATATTCCAAAACATGCATCCTGTTTGCAACAAGGCACTAAAGTAATACTGCAAAAAATATGGCAAAGCAATTCTCTTTTTGTCCTGAATACGAAGTGTTATGTTTGGGGCAAAACCATTACAACACATTACTGAGTACTACTCTCCATATTTTAAAGCATAGTGGTGGCTGCATCATGTTATGGGTATGCTTGTAATCATTTTAGACTGGGGGAGTTTTTCTAGATAAAGAAATTAATGGAGCTAAGCACAGGCAAAATCCTGGAGAAAAAAAGACCCAGTGACGTGTTTCTACACATGAGCTTAGCTAGCCAGCATCACCATGACATCGCCTACAAGTGTTATCGGGGATTTCTATTGGAGAAGCAGTTTAAGCCTACCTTCATACTGTACTGTCTTTGTTATGTTTCACGTGTGCTTTTGTAACCGGCACGATTACAACCTGGGTCTCGCACGGGAGAAGCCAACGTCTTGACCGTTAGACCAAGAGGGCCAACACTAATTTTGAATTCGCAGGCGCAGCTAACTCATCATGTGACCAAGAGCAACCATGAATTAAGAATTTGATCAAATTCAGATGTTATTTAAGATTATTTATACAAAATAAATTACAAAAATATTGTCATATCGATTTTGTCCAAAGTAACGGTTAACAAAATCAGGTACATTGATAAACACACTTTCTTTAACCCCAATGTCAACTTGTCGTTTTTAGCTGTATACAGTAGATTATGTATTTTGGATGTTATCAGTGTATTTTACACTCTTTCAGACAATGCAATAAAATTACAAAAGGTTAATTTGGGGTAACTGATTAATTCAGTTAATTTTAACAGAAGATCTTTTTTAACAATTTTTAACACAAGATAAATAAGGAGACATGGAGCGATAGCTTCTCCGTTTTTTCACTGGGCTTCCAACGGTCACTGACCAACATACGAAGAAGAGAGGCGTGCGCCTGCAGCAGTAACACTCCATGGATGGCTCAGAAATAAGAAATAATTATTTTTAACGTACTTGAATCATTATACTCAGTAGACCTTTTTATGTAATGTCATTACAGAATTTGCAAATCCATATGTGGAAACATTGCTACAGCAACATGTTAACACCACCTTTTCACTAGGAGGAGAATAACACTGCAATTCCACATATGAAAGTTTGATTTTCACATGTGAATGTTTCTTACATATGAACTTGCAATTTCCCACGTGGAAGGGAAATTTTCACATGTGGAGTTTTCATACATGTGAAACAGCAAATGTGATTTTCACATGTGATTGTTATTCCCTTGTGAGTTGACAACATGTTTTTCTTTTCACGTGAAAAAGTGGTGTTAACATGTGAATTCTAAATGTAATACATGTGAAAATAGGGTGTCACGTGAAATTTAAGCTCCACATGTGAAAGATAGCTATAAATGCAGATTTGACAAGTTTTTTGTTGTTGTAAGGGATCACCTGGCATCCCAGGTCTAAATCAGTCCCAGATTAGAGCAGTGGAACTGGTGTACACAGTGCATTCAGAAAGTATTCAGACCCTTCCCTTTTTCCACATTTTGTTACGTTACAGCCTTATTTTTATAATCCTCATCCATCTACACACAATACCCCATAATGACAAAGTTAAATTGTTATTATTCTTTTGTAAATGCATATAAATAAAATAATACAAAAATACCTTATTTACATAAGTATTCAGACCCTTTGCTTATGAGCCTCGAAATTGAACTCAGGAGCATCTTGTTTCCATTGATCACCCTTGAGCTGTTTCTACAACTTGATTAGAGTCTGCCTGTGGTAAATGTAATTGATTGGACATGATTTGGATATGCCACTGGCTTTGAGGGATTTGGACATGCCACTGGTTTTGAGTAAAGCCAGTGTGTCTATGTATGTGGATGACTCAATACTATACACGTCAGCTACTACAGCGACTACAATTACTACAACACTTAACAAAGAGCTGCAGTTAGTTTCAGAGTACGTGGCAAGGAATAAGTTAATCCTAAATATTTCTAAAACTAAAAGCATTGTATTTGGGACAAATCATTCACTAAACCCTAAACCTCAACTAAATCTTGTAATAAATAATGTGGAAATTGAGCAAGTTGAGGTGACTAAACTGCTTGGAGTAACCCTGGATTGTAAACTGTCATGGTCAAAACATATTGATACAACAGCAGCTAAGATGTGGAGAAGTCTGTCCATAACAAAGCGCTGCTCTATCTTCTTAACAGCACTATCAACAAGGCAGGTCCTACAGGCCCTAGTTTTGTCGCATCTGGACGTGTCGCATCTGGACGTTCAGTCGTGTGGTCAGGTGCCACAAAAAGGGACTTAGGAAAATTGTAATTGGCTCAGCACAGGGCAGCACGGCTGGCCCTTGGATGTACACAGAGAGCTAATATTAATAATATGCATGTCAATCTCTCCTGGCTCAAAGTGGAGGAGAGATTGACTTCATCACTACTTGTATTTATAAGAGGTACATGTTGAATGCACCGAGCTGTCTGTTTGAACTACTGGCGCACAGCTCGAACACCCATGCATTCCCCACAAGACTGCCACACCGTCCCCAAGTCCAGAACAGACTATGGGAGGTGCACAGTACTACATAGAACCATGACTACATGAAACTCTATTCCACATCAAGTAACTGATGCAAGCAGTAAAATTTGATGAAAAAAAAACTGATAAAAGAACACCTTATGGAACAGTGGGGACTGTGAAGCACAAACATAGGCACAGACACATGCATACACACACAATAACATATGCACTATGTGGTAGTGGTGGAGTAGGGCCCTGAGGGAACACAGTGTGTTGTGAAATCTGTGAATGTATTGTAATATTTAAAAATGGTATAAACTGCCTTAATTTTGCTGGACCCCAGGAAGAGTAGCTGCTGCCTTGGCAACAGCTATAAATACAAATGCACATTTGGAAAGGCACACACCTGTCTATATAAGGTCCCACAGTTGACAGTTTATGTCAGAGCAAAAACCAAGCCATCAAGTTGAACGAATTGTCCGTAGAGCTCCGAGACAGGATTGTGTCGAGGCACAGATCTGTGGAAGGGTAACAAAACATTTCTGCAGCATTGAAGGTCCCCAAGAACAAAGGGGCATCCATCGTTCTTAAATGGAAGACGTTTGGAACCACCAAGACTCTTCCTAGAGCTGGACTCCCGGCCAAGAGGTGACCAAGAACCCGATGGTCACTTTGACAAAGCTCCAGTTCCTCTGTGGAGATGGGATAACCTTCCAGAAGGTCAACCATCTCTGCAGCACTCCACCAATTAGGCCTTTATGGTAGAGTGGCCAGACATAAGTCACTCCTCAGTAAAAGGCACATGACAGCCCTCTTGGAGTTAGCCGAAAGGCACCTAAAGGACTCTCAGACCATGAGAAACAAGATTCTCTCATCTGATGAAACCAAGATTGAACTCTTTGGCCTGAATGCTAAGCGTCACATCTGGAGGAAACCTGGCACCATCTCTATGGTGAAGCATGGTTGTGGCAGCGTCATGCTGTGGGGATGTTTTCCAGAGCGCTCAGGACCTCAGACAACGACCCTAAGCACACAGCCAAGACATCGCAGAAGTGGCTTCAGGGCAAGTCTCTGAACTTCCTTGAGTGGCCCAATCAGAGCCCGGACTTGAACCTGATCTCTGGAGAGACCTGAAAATAGTTGTACAGCGACGCTCCCCATCCAAACTGACAGAGCTTGAGCACAGAAGAATGGGAGAAACTCCCCAAATACAGGTGTGCCAAGCTTGTAGCGTCAAGAAGAATCAAGGCTGTAATCACTGCCAAAGGTGCTTCAACAAAGTACTGAGTAAAGGGTCTGAATACTTGCTGTATGTAAATATGATCTTTCAGTTTTATTTTTTATAAATTTGAAAACATTTCTTAAAACCTGTTTTTGCTTTGTTGTTTTGGGGTATTGTGTGTAGATTGATGAGAAAACGTAACAACATGTGGAAAAAGTCAAGGGGTGTGAATACTTTCCGAATGCACTGTATGTAGCAAACATTTTTGTTTTTTACAAGGCCAATGTGACTGTATCTGTGTGTGTCCATCCCTTTGGGGGATGATTCAGAAAGCCACGCACTGTATTTTTACTGTTGTTGTCTCAAAGAGCATCTCAGCTAGAAATTACAGTCCCAGCATCACACAAAGGACTAATAAGCCAGAAATGACTGTCCTTGATGAAAAATCAATGTTGTGACATATCACAACAGAGAAAACGAATACATGCAAATACCGGGGAAAAAAGGCTTTGTTGCCTTGGAGATGACCATTATGGTGTGTTGTGAAGGGCATCTTTGTCATCTCCAATAGAAGCTCGGAAAAGAAAATTGGAGTTAGACAACCACCCAACCCATCCACTTTCAGTCCACTCCTCACTCTCTCCTATACAGGGACATGCAGGAGCAATAGCCTGCCGAGCCTTAACAGGAGCCATGATTCACAGAGACAAGGCCTAAACGCTGGCACAGCTCCTGTATCAAAGAGAGCGGAGAAAGAAGGAGGGAGGGAGGGAGACAGATAAACCTGTGTTGTACTCCTGCTAGCCTTGACGTGCTGGGGTCCATGCTGTTAGGAGACAAAACAGCATGCCCCATTGATGGCTGTTGCCTCACTGAGGAAAAGGAGAGCTACACAGTACTAAGGCCTCTCCCACTTCACAAGGCCAGAACATAGAACACATGGACCAAGCCACAGCTGGGTGGTAAAAGAGAGGGAGGGAGGGCTTGGCGTGAATGACTTGGGTGGGATTGTCACACCCTGATCTGTTTCACCTGTCCTCGTTATTGTGTCCACCCCCTCCAGGTGTCACTTGTTTTCCCCAGTGTATTTATCCCGGTGTTTCCTGTCTCCATGTGCCAGGTCGTCTTGTATGTTTCCAAGTCAACCAGTGTTTTTCCCATTCTCCTGCTTTTTGAATTCTCCTTTTTCTAGTCCTCACGGTTTTGACCCTTGGCTGTTCTGGACTTTGCCTCTCCACGACCATTCTCTTGCCTACCCCTTTGGATTAATAAACATTGTAAGACTCCAACCATCTGCCTCCTGTGTCTGCATCGGGTCTCGCCTTGTGCCTTGATAGGGATTGGTCATGAAGGTCTGCATGGATACAGAACATGTTGAGGTACGCATCCCACACTGTCATCCAGAGCTCTGTGAGATGCCATAGGATGGAGCTCAGAAGAGATAGGGTTGTGGTCAAGACTCAAGAGCTGTTCTGCCTAGGTATCAAAGCATTGTGTGATTTTTAAGAAATTGTTTTCAACAATTACTTTCTAAATATTTATACTGGGGATTATAGAGTGTGATGTGTGGGGGGGGGGGCTGGTATAGGAAGATGTAATAAGTGTAGTGCATAGTGTATAACACGCTGTATGAAAAAGCAGTGAGCATGTAGAGGGAGCGCTCAGAACAAGTGTAGCTGGATGTCGAGTCAAGGCAGCTAACAGACGACATGAGCCAAATGGCTTTGTCTAATTTGGAGATGAACTGTGTATGAATGACTGTGTCAGACTTTGTTAAGGTTAGGTTCGATAATACTTCACTGGTTAAACAAACTAAGAACATTAAGAAGGCCTCTGAGTTAAAGCTGTAAAAAGTCACATAAAAAGTTCTCATGAAGAATCTGCTAATCAGAGTAAAGGATAATGAGAACTATTACCCCTTTCATACACAGACAAGGATACCACTAATATACTATGCCTGCTTTTTATTACCTGCATTTAGGTATAGTTGAAGTCGGAAGTTTACATACACTTAGGTCGAAACTCAACCACTCCACAAATTTCTTGTTAACAAACTATAGTTTTGACAACTCGGTTAGGACATCTACTTTGTGCATGACACAAGTAATTTTTCCCAAAATTGTTTAGACAGACTATTTCACGTATAATTCACTGTATCACAATTCCAGTGGGTCAGAAGTTTACATTACACTAAGTTGACTGTGCTTTTAAACAGCTTGGAAAATTCCAGAAAACGATGTCATGGCTTTTCTGATAGGCTAATTGGCATAATTTGAGTCAATTGGAGGTGTACCTGTGGATGTATTTCAAGGCCTACCTTCAAACTCAGTGCCTCTTTGCTTGACATCATGGGAAAATAAAAAGAAATCAGCAAAAACAATTGTGGACCTCTACAAGTCTGGTTCATCCTTGGGAGAAATTTTCAAATGCCTGAAGGTACCACGTTCATCTGTACAAACAATAATACGCAAGTATAAACACCACAGGACCATGCAGCCGTCATACCGCTCAGGAAGGAGACGCGTTCTGTCTCCTAGGGATGAATGTACTTTGGTACAAAAAGTGCAAATCAATCACAGAACAACAATGACCTTGTGAAGATGCTGGAGAAAACAGGTACAAAAGTATCTATATCCACAGTAAAACGAGTCCTATATCGATATAACCTGAAAGGCCACTCAGCAAGGAAGAAGCCAGTGCTCCAAAACCGCCATCAAAAAGCCAGACTATGAGTTGTAACTGCACATGGGGACAAAGATCGTACTTTTTGGAGAAATGTCCTCTGGTCTGATGAAACAAAAATAGAACTGTTTGGCCATAATGACCATCGTAATGTTTGGAGGAAAAAGGGGGAGGCTTGCAAGCCGAAGAACACCATAACAACCGTGAAGCACAGGGGTGGCAGCATCATGTTGTGGGGGTGCTTTGCTGCAGGAGGGACTGGTGCACTTCACAAAATGGACGGCATCATAAGGCAGGAAAATTATGTGGATATATTGAAGCAACATCTCAAGACATCAGTCAGGAAGTTAAAGCTTGGTCGCAAATGGACAATGACCCCAAGCATACTTCCAAAGTTGTGGCAAAATGGCTTAAGGACAACAAAGTCAAGCTATTGGAGTGGCCATCACAAAGCCCGGACCTCAATCCAATAGAACATTTGTGGGCAGAACTGAAAAAGTGTGTGCGAGCAAGGGGAGAGAGGGGAGTAGAGCTGAGGCCTGGCATCATTGAGGGGTATTGCTGGGGAGTTTTCCTGGCTCTGTTCAGGAGGTCTTTGGCTGTGTGTCTGTGTATGTCAGGGGGTTGAGGCCTGAATAAGCTCTGACTCAGCTGAATCTCTGTGTGTCACATTTACATTTGACATTTTAGTAATTTAGCAGATGCTCTTACCCAGAGCATCTGTAGTGAGTGTTTTTTGTACTGGTCTAAGAGGCAATAGAGGGACAGAGGACGGAAGCAGAGATAACTAGGGGGCTAATTTGCCAGGTTTAGGGGGTCCTTTCTCTCTCTCGCTTTCTCTCACTCGCTCTGTCTTTCTCTCTCTCCCTCAATTCATTTAAAATGGCTTTATTTGGATGGGAAACATGTGTTTACATTGCCAAAGCAAGTGAAATAGGTGATAAACAAAAGTGAAATAAACAATATAGAATTAACAGTAAACGTTACACTCACAAAGGATCCAAAGGAATATAGACATTTCAAATCATATTATGGCTATATGCAGTGTTGTAATGATGTGCAAATAGTTAAAGCACTAAAGGGAAAATAAATAAACATAAATATGAGTATTTATTATGGTGTTTGTTTTTCACTGGTTGCCCCTTTCTTGTGGCAACACAAATCATTCTGCTGTCTCTCTCTCTCTCCATCTCTCTCTTGCTCTCTCCCTTTTCTCTATCCCTTCTCTCTCTCTCTCTCTCTCTCTCTCTCTCTCTCTCTCTCTCTCTCTCTCTCTCTCTTCTCTCTCCAACTGTCTCTGTGAGGTGTTTGTCATGCAGTTGGTGTCTCTGGGTTTCTGTGTGTTTTTCCACAGTGCTGGTCTGGTCTGGGTCTGGGTCGTCGCTGCAGCCAGGTCACTGCAGCCAGGTCACCCTCCTGGGGGCCGATAAAAGAGGCTCCCTTTAAAACATACACAGACATAAGGCTGCCAATAGAAGCCACGTGTAGATGTCAGCTGGGACTTCTCTATGGTAAACAAAAACTCCACACCCATTCTTCTACTGTCACGCATTTTAGTTTTTTGGCATAGTCTGAATTTGAAAGACAAGCACATTCAATTTGTAATACATTTTGGCCTGTTTTGATCAAGTGCCATACTCTCTCTCTCTCTCTCAGTTATATTACTGAATGTGAATAGGACTATTATTATTTATTTTAGTCATTGAGAAACACACTTTCTGCAGAGTTCTTAAAGGCTTGCACATCATAAATTATAATAATCTGTTGTTGTTTTCCTGAACATTCTTGACATATGTACACCTAGTTCTCTTCCTTTGGTTCAGTAACCTAGGAAAAATTCAGCCAACCCTTGTCCTCCCAGCTGGCCCTGAACTATCTCTCCTCTCTCTTTCTCTCTGTACAGTATGGATCCTGTAGGGCAGAATCTTGCTTACTGAAATGGAATGAGAGGAACAAACCAGTTGGATGGTTACATTTTCCTCTATGGAGTAGAGGCCAGGTGGGTGGAAGGACTTCTAAGACAGACAGGTCTAGTTCCACATTCCTGAACACTGCCTGGGGTTGGACTTACTGTATCTGGTCACACAGTTCCTCAAAAACAGGCTACGGACAGCCTCGCTGTCAGGACCAAGTTCCTGTTAAAAGAATAGAGCTATGTCCTGGATACAAACTTTTTTTTAAAAACAGGCTACGGACAGAGGTGCCTCAGCCTCGCACTTTGTTTAAAGAGAATTGATAAAGCTGTCAGTTCTTGTCCGTGTCTTTGTTTGAAGGGGCCTTGGCTTGGAGGTATGTCCTCTCTTACTTCTGGTATAGATCTCTTACAGTGTGTATTTTCATGGTACTGATAATTCAAGGTTTGAGAGAGTATATGTACAACTGAGAACACATTTTACACACTTTAAGGGTCATAACATAGTACTAGATATATTCATTGTGACAACAACCAACCGTTTGTTGTACTTAGTCTATTTTAGGCACAGTATAATTTAACAATCTATGTTATACAACATGTAAATAATGGGCTGTTTAAAAGGGGTCATACTGTATGAACATTGTCTTATATTTTTTTACAGTTAAAACACCACATTTTCTGTCTGAAATGGGTAGGGCAAAGGGGAGTGTAGCTGAGGCTGAGTCCTGGCATCATTGAGGGGTATTGCTGGAGAGTTTTCCTGGCTCTGTTCTGGAGGTCTTTGGCTGTATGCCAGGGGGTTGAGGCCTGAATAGGCTCTGACTCAGCTGAATCTCTGTGTGTAACAAGAGGCAATAGAGGGACAGAGGCAGAGCCATCTAGGGAGCTAATTTGGCAGGCTTAGGGGGTCCCCCAGAGCAAGATGTTGTTCTCCTCGCTATCTTTCTCTCTCTCTCTTGCATTCTCCCTTTACTCTATCCCCTTTCTCTCTCATCCTCTCTCTATCTTTGTCATTAACTCTCTCTCTCTCTCTCTCTCTCTCTCTCTCTCTCTCTCTCTCTCTCTCTGTGAGGTGTTTGTCATGCAGTTGGTGTCTCTGGGTTCTTGTGTGTTTTTTCAAAGTGCTGGTCTGGGTCGCTGCAGACAGGACTTTTCTCTCCCTCTGGCAGGAGCCACTGCAACCCTGGATCCACTGCCCGGCCTTCCTTCCTGTCTTCAGGGCCCCCAGGCCACTGCAGGATAGGAGATAGCCTCCTAATCTCTGGGCCCTGCCTCCTGGGGCCCGATAAAAGAGGCTCCCTTTAAAACAGAGACTTACATAAGGCTGCCAGTGAAAGTTTAAATACCCCCTGCCACGTGTAGCTGTCAGCTGGGAATTCTCTGTGGTAAACAACAACACCACACCCATTCTGCTACTTTCATGCATTCATGGCTGTGTTCTTAGGCAAAATTGTCCCATTCCCTTGGCTGAGAAGCAACCCCACACGTGAATGGATGCTTTACTGTTGGTATGACACAGGACTGATGATAGCGCTCACCTTGTCTTCTCCGGACAAGCTTTTTTCCGGATGCCCCAAACAATCGGAAAGGGGATTCATCAGAGAAAATTACTTTACCCCAGTCCTCAGCAGTTCAATCCCTGTACCTTTTGCAGAATATCTGCTTACTGTAATGGAATGAGAGGAACAAACCAGATGGATGGTTGCATTTTTCTCTATGGAGTAGAGAGGCCAGGTGGGTGGAAGGACTTATAAGACTTATCTGTTCACACAGTTCCTCAAAAACAGGCTACGGACAGAGGTGCCTCAGCCTCGCACTTTGTTTAAAGAGAATTGATAAAGCTGTCAGTTCTTGTCCGTGTCTTTGTTTAAAGGGGCCTTGGCTTGGAGGTATGTCCTCTCTCACTTCTGGTGTAGATCTCTCTCACAGTGTCTTTTCATGGCACAGATGATTCAAGGTTTGAGAGGATATGTACAGCTGAGAACACATTTTACACGCTTTATGGGTCATAACCTAGTACCAGACATATTTATTGTGACAACAACCAACTGTTTGTTGTACTTAGTCTATTTTAGGCACAGTATAATTTAACAATCTATGTTATACAACATGTGCAAGACAGATCTATACAGCGTTTTCTAGCTGTATTCTAAATGCCTTTGAGGAGGCACATTTGTGAAATGTGGACTGTGTGATTCTAGCTAGCCACGGCTGAGGTTGGTATTATAATGACATGTATGCGATGTGCTTTTATGTATTTAGCATTCCTGTTCCGGAGCCCTGTTGGCCACTGTGACGGATGGAGAGCACTGGTTAACATAGGCACGTACGCACGCGCACACATACACACACAGAGAGAGAGAGAGAGAGAGAGAGAGAGAGAGAGAGAGAGAGAGAGAGAGAGAGCATGTTAATTACTAAAAATACTGGCCTGCCAGAGGAGCAACGATCTGGTTTCACTTGTACCCAACATCAGTTCTGACTCCTAACCTATATCTGTCTAATAACCTAATAACTCTCTACCCAAATGAGATCAATAATACTGTTGTGGTGACCTGAGATCATACCAACACATACACGCTTGGGCACACACACTCCCCCTCTCTCAAGATAAATATGCTGACAACGTTTCCATGCCAGGAGGATAATATTTTGATCTGACCATGAAGAAGTGAAAACATGCAGTTTCTGCGTACATCTGGACACCACATATTACACAACACCTTCTGGCCTTTATCAGAGCCCTGGCAGACAGGTGCTAGACCGTGAGTCTGGGATAGAGACAGTGCTGTAACGTCTTTGAGTCTCTTTTAAGTTACAAGAAGACAGAAGCACAACTGGTGCTACAACCTCAGCCCTCTGAGTCTTCTCAGTGAGAGTTCCATAGCACGCAGACAGACTACCTGTACTATACCATAAGTCTCTGAAGTTTGGGAATGGAGTACCAGAGAATTGGAGCCAAAACTTCTCAGTGAGGGTAGGTTTTGGGGAAGTTGGAGTATAATTTTACCAGTAAAGTGTTTGTAAGGTGCTGATGATATAAACAATTACTAAATTGTTGGGAAATTATAAGAATACAATGATAGATTTTTTTTTATATCATAATTGTTTGATATTTTAATTGAGAAACAATTGTCATTTAGAATGAAGGCCTGGTCTGTCTTTATTTCATAAAATGTATTCCCTGATTTCTGAATTGGCAGGAGTGGTAATAACAGTTCTCCAGGTTCTAAAACTTGGTGCCTGCCATTACATAGAACACTGCATTATCATTTGTGTTCAGAATCCAGACTTTGCTGTGTGCTTTCCCAGTCAAAATCTATAAATCGTCAGGGCAAAACAAAGGAAGGTTTCGGAAGATAAATTAATATGGCAATTATGTTTTAAGGACATTGTCACAATTGGTCTAAAAATATGATACTGTGGTCTACTGAGAATAATGTGCACCATAGGTGTCCTATAAAGAGGAAACATTTCATTCTGTATAAAGTTTTGTGTTGGGTGTGAGAGTGTGTGGTGGTGTAATGTGACTATGTGTTTTGGGAGGATAGTGGTTCAAAGTTTCAGATAAGTGTGATAAGAGATTAATCGTCACAGCCACAAACAAACTCCAGGAACACATTTTTGTGGGTGATTATTTTAGAGAACTTTTGCAATACTTTTTCATGAGAGAGAGTTGTCATGGCTAATAACCACATTTTTACTACAGTCTGTGTCCGTAGCGTTCAGCTATATATCTTGTGTATGTGTGATAATGATGATGAATAGGCATAACATATTCAGGTCTCAGTAGAGTTCTGTGGACACAGTCAATCAGAGGAAGGGCTGGCATGGTTAGCTAGTAACTGTTATCTTTTTCCTACTGGCTGTGTCCGAGCTCCGTACCATTCCGAGCTGTATATGTTTTATGTGTGTTCATGCTAATGTTGATGAAGGAAGGGTCATATTCAGGCCTCACGGACCACAGTGAGAAAGTGACCCTATATCCCAGAAAACAGCAGGAGGTGGGGTCAGGAGGTTACAGAGGTCAGGGGTCAGCAGCAGTGGCAGAGCCCACACCTACAGTTTGGCTTCAGTGTTTGTGTTTGTGTGTGTGTGTGTGTGTGTGTGTGTGTGTGTGTGTGTGTGTGTGTGTGTGTGTGTGTGTGTGTGTGTGTGTGTGTGTGTGTGTGTGTGTGTGTCTGTGTGTGTGGTGGTCGTTGGGCTGAGGACGTAGGGTGGTCACTGACTGACACAGACAGACATTGGCGGGGGGCATGTTCTCAAGGTTGACCCGAGTAACAAAGTTTGAGACGTGCTGATGATAACAGTAGGAAAAGATAACGCCAACTACATGTTTTCTGACAAGGCTACATGCATGTTTCTCATTGGTTATTCCAAAAGCTGTAGCCGACTGTTAGAAAGGACTGTTACAGAGACAGTTTGCTTTAAAAGCATGATTGTTTTAGGCTTTACTTAAGGGTCTTTTTCAGTGTTCAAGCAAACTATTAACCACAGCCCATGCATGCCCAAATCCTCTCTTTTTTTAGCTATGAAACTCAGCTACTGTAAGCTTGTGACAGTGAGGAAATCAGGATGTTAGGGAACAAGGCCTGTAATAGTGACCTAACCACAAGAACAAGGCTACATGACTTGACCCACAGTCTAAGGAGTAACACAACTCACTGGCCTGTATGAAATTAGCTGCGTAATCCGCATCACTGGCTGCCCATTGAGTCAGCTCTATCCTTTATAGGAATGGAGGGGCCAAAAAAAGAGATATACTCTTAGAATAAAAGCTGCTATCCAGAACCTAAAAGTGTTCTTCGGCTGTCCCCATAGGGGAACCCTTTGAAGAACCCTTTTTAGTTCCAGGTAGAACCCTTTTGGGTTCAATGTATTATGCTTTCCACAGAGTGTACTAAAAGGAACCAAAAAGGGTTTTACCCTTTTTGTATCCAGTGTATCTGGAATCTGTAGCTACGTAATATTGCAAGACAATAAACATGAACACAGGACATTTTTTTATCCATCCCTCATTTGCCTCTCTGATTAACCCATACTGCTCTTTGTACTTATTGACACAATGACACAAACCAAACCACTAAATAGATACCCAGACTGGCACAGATAGACACACACATTCCACAGCAGAGTTCTAGGAAAGGGACAGTAGGGGAGACTGGGGGCAATTGTAAAATGTTTTGTCTTTTACTCTATTGTCCAGAGACCACTCGGTCTTATGTAACACCTAAACAATTAACCTAATAAAATTACTGAATGTTTATGAATTATCATATTATCATAGACATAAGTAATGATTTTGCAAGAAATACAAGTATTTTTATGTACATACAATTATTTACAGTAACACCCCTGTTATGGCCATTCTGTTCCTCAAAACATCTGAATAGTCTGATGCTCCCCAGAATGTACAGTACCAGTCAAAAGTTTGGACACACCTACTTATTCCAGGTTTTTTCTAAAATGTTTATATATATTATAGCGCTTGATGGTTTTTGCGACTGCACTTGAAGAAACTTTCAAAGTTATAGAAATATTCCAGATTAACTGACCTTCATGTCTTAAAGTGATGATGGACTGTTGTTTCTCTTTGCTTATTTGAGCTGTTCTTGCCATAATATGGACTTGGTCTTTTACCAAATCAGGCTATCTTCTTTATACCACCCCTACCTTGTCACAACACAACTGATTGGCTCAAATGCATTAAACAGGAAATAAATTCCACAAATTAACTTTTACCAAGGCACACCTGTTAATTTATATCCAAGATGGCGTAGCAGTGCAGACGTGTTTTTGTTCGTCCCCTCGGGTACTTTGTATTTTTCATCTTTTTTGTATATATTTCAATTTTATTTTCAATCTCTTTTCCATTTTTATATTAAATATACCTTCCGGTAACCTGCCTCACCCATTGTGTTACCTAACCGCAATTTTTTTAGACCTTTTTAGACTGAGTTCCATAGGGAACTAGCGAGCTAACCAGCTACTTCAGTCACTGTTAGCCACCGCTAGCGGCCTTTAACCTACTGCACAGACACCAGCCTTTTTTAGCCCGGATAATACTCGCCAGCCTACCACCATCAAACTGTTTCTCCACCACAACACCGGATCCCTGCCGTAAACCCTGGACCACTACACCTGATCTCCACAGCTAGCTAGCTGCCACCGAGTGGCTAACGCCCCTCCCCCGGAGCCAGCTCCAGCTAGCCGCGACCCAGGCGCATCTCCCGGCTAGCAACAATAATACCTCTCTCGCCATCTGGCTTGGTTCTCTCTCGTCACGACGCCCCGTCGTACCACCTCGACTGGTCTGCGGATGATTACTCCATCCGCTCTGCCTGCAACCGGCCTCCGTCGGACGTCGGAGCAGACGGTTCTACCAACCCCGGCCTGCTAACTCTTAACTTTAAACGCCGTGTCTCCTGCGTGCCGGCGTAGTAACGACTTCCTCGCGGCTTCCCTGTCCCATCTATTGCTGTTCACTGGACCCTGTGATCACTCGGCTACATAGCTGATGCCTGCAGGACTATTCATTAATCACGGTACTCCATTCTGTTTATCTTTATTTATTTATTTTATTTATCTGTTGGCCCCAGCCGCGTACTCAGGCCCTGTGTGTAGCTAACCAACCCTCTGCCCATTCATCGCCAGTTTTACCTGTTGTTGTTGTCTTAGCTGACTAGCCTTGCGGTCTTACCCGTTGTTGTCCTAGCTAGCTCTCCCAACCAACACCTGTGTTTGCTCTATGCCTTGCTTTATGTTTCTCTCAAGTGTCAATATGCCCTGTTTACTGTTGTTTAGAGTAGTTATCATTGTGTTAGTTTACCCCCTAGGCCCCTAGGCCCACTATACATGCCTCAGATTCCTCCTTTGTCCCACCTCCCACACATGCGGTGACCTCACCCAGCATCACCAGCACCTCCAGAGATGCAACCACTCTTATCATCACTCGGTGCCTGGGCAAACCTCCACTGTACTCTCACCCCACCATACCCCTGTCTGCACATTATACCCTGAATCTATTCTACCACGCCCAGAAATCTGCTCCTTTTATTCTCTGTTCCCAACGCACTAGACGTCCTGTTCTGATAGCCTTTAGCCGTACCCCTCATCCTGCTCCTCCTCTGTTCCTCGGGTGATGTGGAGGTAAACCCAGGCCCTGTAGCCCCCAGCACCACACCTATTCCCAGGCCCCAGGCACTCTCTTTTGTTGACATCTGTAACCGTAAAAGGTTTCATGCATGTTAACATCAGAAGCCTCCTCCCTAAGTTTGTTTTACTCACTGCTTTAGCACACTCCGCCAACCATGATGTCCTGGCCGTGTCTGAATCCTGGCTTAGGAAGGCCACCAAAAACTCTGAGATTTCCATGCCCAACTACAACATTTTCCGCCAAGATAGAACTGCCAAAGGGGGAGGAGTTGCAATCTATTGCAGAGATAGCCTGCATAGTTCTGTCATACTTTCCAGATCTATGCCCAAACAGTTCGAACTTCTAATTCTAAAAATTAATCTCTACAGAAATAAGTCTCTCACTGTTGCCGCCTGCTATAGACCGCCCTCAGCTCCCAGCTGTGCCCTGGACTCCATATGTGAATTGATTGCCCCCCATCTATCTTCAGAGTTCGTTCTGTTAGGTGACCTAAACTGGGATATGCTTAACACCCCGGCAGTCCTACAATCTAAGCTAGATGCCCTCAATCTCACACAAATCATCAAGGAACCCACCAGGTACAATCCTAAATCTGTAAACATGGGCACCCTCATAGACATTATCCTGACCAACTTGCCCTCCAAATACACCTCTGCTGTTTTCAATCAGGATCTCAGCGACCACTGCCTCATTGCCTGCATCCGCTATGGGCCCGCGGTCAAACGACCACCCCTTATCACTGTCAAATGCTCCCTAAAACACTTCTGCGAGCAGGCCTTTCTAATCAACCTGGCCCGGGTATCCTGGCAGGATATTGACCTCATTCCGTCAGTCGAGGATGCCTGGTCGTTCTTTAAAAGCAACTTCCTCACCATCTTAAATAAGCATGCCCCTTTCAAAAGATGTAGGACTAAGAACAGATACAGCCCTTGGTTCACTCCAGACCTGACTGCCCTTGACCAGCACAAGAACATCCTGTGGCGGACTGCTATTGCATCGAATAGTCCCCGCGATATGCAACTGTTCAGGGAAGTCAGGAACCAATACACGTAATCAGTCAGGAAAGCAAAGGCTAGCTTTTTCAAACAGAAATTTGCATCCTGTAGCTCTAACTCCAAAAAGTTTTGGGACACTGTCAAGTCCATGGAGAACAATAGCACCGCCTTCCAGCTGCCCACTGCACTGAGGCTAGGTAACACGGTCACCACCGACAAATCCATGATAATCGAAAATTTCAACAAGCATTTCTGTACGGCTGGCCATGCCCCTACCCCAACCCCGGCCAATAGCTCCGCCCCCCCTGCATCTACTTGTCCAAGCCTTCCCAGCTTCTCCTTCACCAAAATCCAGATAGCAGATGTTCCGAAAGAGCTGCAAAATCTGGACCCGTACAAATCAGCTGGACTAGATAATCTGGACCCTCTCTTTTTAAAACTATCTGCTGCCATTGTTGCAACTCCTATTACCAGTCTGCTCAACCTCTCTTTGGTGTCGTCCGAGATCCCAAAAGATTGGAAAGCTGCTGCGGTCATCCCTCTCTTCAAAGGGGGTGACACCCTAGAGCCAAATTGCTATAGACCTATATCAATCCTGCCCTGCCTCTCGAAAGTCTTTGAAAGCCTAGTTAATAAACAGATCATTGACCACTTCGAATCCCACCGCACCTTCTCCGCTGTGCAATCCGGTTTCCGAGCTGGTCACGGGTGCACCTCAGCCACGCTCAAGGTACTAAACGATATCATAACCGCCATCGATAAGAGACATTACTGTGCAGCCGTATTCATTGACCTGGCCAAGGCTTTCGACTCTGTCAATCACCACATACTTATCGGCAGACTCAACAGCCTTGGTTTCTCTAATGATTGCCTCGCCTGGTTCACCAACTACTTTGCCGACAGAGTTCAGTGTGTTAAATCGAGGGCCTGTTGTCCGGGCCTCTGGCAGTCTCTATGGGGTGCCACAGGGTTCAATTCTTGGGCCGACTCTCTTCTCTGTATACATCAATGATGTCGCTCTTGCTGCTGGTGATTCTCTGATCCACCTCTATGCAGACGACACCATTCTGTATACTTCTGGCCCTTCTTTGGACACTGTGTTAACTAACCTCCAAACGAGCTTCAATGCCATTCAGCACTCCTTCCGTGGCCTCCAACTGCTCTTAAACGCTAGTAAAATCAAATGCATGCTTTTCAACCGTTCGCTGCCTGCATCCGCCCGCCCGACTAGCATCACTACCCTGGACGGCTCTGACCTAGAATACGTGGACAACTACAAATACCTAGGTGTCTGGCTAGACTGTAAGACTCACATTAAACATCTCCAATCCAAAATTAGATCTAGAATCGGCTTTCTATTTCGCAACAAAGCCTCCTTCACTCATGCTGCCAAACTTGCACTAGTAAAACTGACTATCCTGCCGATCCTCGACTTCGGCGATGTCATCTACAAAATAGCCTCCAACACTCTACTCAGCAACTGGATGCAGTCTATCACAGTGCCATCCGCTTTGTCACCAAAGCCCCATATCCTACCCACCACTGCGACCTGTATGCTCTAGTCGGCTGGCCCTCGCTACACACTGGCTCCAGGTCATCTACAAGTCCCTGCTAGGTAAAGCCCCGCCTTATCTCAGCTCGCTGGTATCCATAGCAGCACCCACCCGTAGCACTCGCTCCAGCAGGTATATCTCACTGGCCACCCCCAAAGCCAATTCCTCTTTTGGCCGCCTTTCCTTCCAGTTCTCTGCTGCCAATGACTGGAACGAACTACAAAAATTGTTGAAACTGGAGACACTTATCTCCCTCACTAGTTTCAAGCACCAGCTGTCATTTTTACTTTGCACATTCATCTACTGCACATTTACCATTCCAGTGTTAAATTGCTATACTGTAGTTACTTTGCCACCAAGGCCTATTTATTGCCTTATGTTCCTTATCCTACCTCATTTGCACACATTGTATATAGATTTGTTTTTTTTCCTACTGTATTATTGACTGTATGTTTGTTTTACTCCATGTGTAACTCTGTGTTGTTGTATGTGTCAAACTGCTTTGTTTTATCATGGCCAGGTTGCAGTTGTAAATGAGAACTTGTTCTCAACTTGCCAACCTGGTTAAATAAAGGTGAAATAAAATAAAATAAAAAATTGAAATGCATCCCAGGTGACTACCTCATGAACCTGGTTTAGAGAATGCCAAATGTGCAAAGCTGTCATCAAGGCAAAGGGTGGCTACTTTGAAGAATCTCAAATATAAAACTTTTTTGCTTGCTACTTGATTACATATGTGTTATTTCCTAGTTTTGATATCTTCACTATTATTCTACAATGTAGAAAATATCAAAAAGATTAAGAAAACCCCTTGAATGAGCAGGTGTGTCCAAACGTTTGACTGGTAATATATATTTTTACAACGTCTTTGGCACTCTACATGATTCCAAGGCTATTTAAAGTTAGTATTTGTATAATTAATGTATAATTCAATCTTAAAGTTAAAATAACTTGTTTTTTATTTTGGCTGCTTGGCTCTGGGTCATTAACACTGCGTTACAATTGCCCCAAACCCAGTAGTCCTGACAAAACCTCA
Source organism: Brachymystax lenok tsinlingensis (assembly GCA_030435695.1). Taxonomy (NCBI): domain Eukaryota; kingdom Metazoa; phylum Chordata; class Actinopteri; order Salmoniformes; family Salmonidae; genus Brachymystax; species Brachymystax lenok. Next base: position 3,538,242 of record CM059792.1, on the reverse strand, counting down.
TGTGCCTAGCAAGAGACAACAATAGTAACACATCATTCATGTCAATGTTTAGCCAACATATAGTGATGAAAATTATCCTAGTTAAAATTATTGGACATTAACATTCAGGACAGTATAAGAAAAACACAGCCGATAGAAAGAAACTAAAAAATAAGTAGTGAGATATTTTGCTGAAACCTTTTCAAGCAGGGACAGAACCTAAAATGGGCATGTACTCTGTTCTGAGAACTTCAAGGTGTTACCATTGCCCCTGGTCTCCCCTATGATGTAACTTTGTGGGCATATGAAGGAAGGGAAGAGCCCAGCAGAACAGAAAGTGGGTGGGGGGAGAAGGAGCTCTCTCTATGATGTCACATCACCCTCACCAGCTGGTGGGAGATAAGGAAGGGAGGGAGGGCAACTTCACATCCCCAAACGTGGTGAGGTGCCTTATCAACAAGGGCCCTCTCACTCAGACTGGGATGGTTGAGAATGACAGGGGGGATGTAGTGCAGAACAGCACAGCTCGGTTCAGTTCAACACTGCACAGCACAACACAGTAAAGTACAGTATAGAACAGTAAAGTATAGTAAAGTACAGCACAGCATAGCATAGCACAGCTGGCACAGCTCAGCACAGCACAGCACCGTTCAGCTCAGTGTGAATAATGGTTTAGCCATACAAATAAAATGAGTTAATCTTAGTTCTGTGGGTTTAGCACTTCAAGGAAATGGAACATAATGCACATATCAGCAAATATAGAACAGAAAGATAGAGATTAACTACAGTTCTCTAAATAGAATGGAAAAAAATACATGTTTATCCTATTGTACCCTCTGAGAACAATGTAATCTGAGCTTATCTGTGTGTTTCATGCAGAAGTCATTGTCTATAATGTGTGTCTCTCGTGTGTGTGTGTGTTTTTGCGTTTGCGTGGATATGTGTGTGGGTGCTTGTGTGTGTTTGTATTTTTCCATGTGACGGTGTCAAGGGTTTATTCACTGTGGAATGTGCCCTGTCCCCGAGTAAACATTTGAGCATGTCCGCTCTACCTCCCCTTGACTCCCCTTCTTTCCCCCTGACTACTGGCTCCCTCCATTGATCGCCCTGGACAATTTATTAGCCATTGTTACAGTTTCCTGTATGGTTCGGGCAAACGGGAAACTAAGCAGTGCTTTGGGCACACAATACCCAAGGTGTTTTAATTGCTGGTTGAACCTTCACAACTTGAATGTTTTCCGCGAAAGAGAGATTGTGTGTGTGTGTTTGTGTGGGCGTGTGTGTGTGTTTTGCAGGTACGTACCCACATATCCCGAACTGTGTGGTGTCTTTTCCTGAACAAACGTGTGTGGTGATGCTCAACTCACCGCAGCACAAATATCTCCCACAGGAAACCCTTTAAACAACACCCAAGATGCCGCCAGACCCCCCCCCCTTGCTGTCATATGCCAGAGAAATAGCCTCCACAATCCAGTAGAAGAGACGCTGCTTAGAAAGCTCTCTACCACGAGCCGGATTATCAAATCAGACAAAAGTTGGTCATACAAATGGACACCCCTGGTCCGCTCAATGTACATGCATAAGGCTCGTACCGGACACAAGGCATGAAACCTCTGCTGCTCCTCAGATGCAAACGTGGTGAAAAGGGAAAAAGGGAAAAAGCTGTAGGACATAGTCATGACCTTAAAAGCAAAGGCCGCATTAGGACGCAACGTCACCTTAGAGTCGCCACAGAGTGAACCTCATAAAGGAAGGGTGAACGGATAACGCGTAGATATCTCCAACACTTTTAGCCGAGGCCAAAGCCATGAGCAGGGCTATCTTGCAGGAAAGGATCTTCAGAGCCACAGACTCCATTGGTTCAAAGGAAGCCTCACACAACACTTTCTAAACCAAAGCCAACTTCCAAGTGGGTGCAATGAGCTTTGAAACCGGCCTGAACTGCCACATACACTGAGTGTACAAAACATTAACTCCTCGGGGCATGGACTCTACAGTCGTGGCCAAAAGTTTTGAGAATGACACAAATTTTAATTTCCACAAAGTTTGCTGCTTCAGAGTCTTTAGATATGTTTGTCAGATGTTACTATGGAATACTGAAGTATAATAAGTATTACATAAGTGTCAAAGGCATTTATTGACAATTACATGACGTTGATGCAAAGAGTCAATATTTGAACTGTTGACTCTTCTTCTCTTTTGCAATCCGCCCTGACATGCTGTCAATTAACTTCTGGGCCACATCCTGACTGATGGCAGACCAGTTTCCTGGCCATGGACCCAAAATATTGATGTTTTGTTCCCCGAGCCACTTAGTTATCACTTTTGCCTTATGGCAAGGTGCTCCATCACGCTGGAAAAGGCATTGTTCGTCACCAAACTGTTCCTGGATGGTTGGGAGAAGTTGCTCTCGGAGGATGTGTTGGTACCATTCTTTATTCTCCGGCAAAAATTGTGAGTGAGCCCACTCCTTTGGCTGAGAAGCAACCCCACACATGAATGGTCGCAGGATGCTTTACTGTTGGCATGACACAGGACTGATGAAAACGCTCACCTTGTCTTCTCCGGACAAGCTTTTTTCCGGATGCCCCAAACAATCGGAAAGGGGACTCATCAGAGAAAATGACTTTACCCCAGTCCTCAGCAGTCCAATCCCTGTACCTTTTGCAGAATATCAGTCTGTCCCTGATGTTTTTCCTGGAGAGAAGGCTTCTTGCTGCCCTTCTTGACACCAGGCCATCCTCCAAAAGTCTTCACCTCACTGTGCGTGCAGATGCACTCACACCTGAGCAAGCTCTGTACTGGTGGTGCCCTGATCCCGCAGCTGAATCAACTTTAACTTCTTAGGGAGCGGCTCCCGAGGTGACGGTTTTGGAGAGTCTGGCGTGACCAAAGTAAAATGCCTCCCACTCAGGCCCAGAAAACAGGATATGCACATAATTAGTACTATTGGATAGGAAACACTCTGAAGTTTCTAAGAGTGTTAAAATATTGTCTGTGAGTATAACAGAACTGATATAACAGGTGAAAACCCGAGGAATTTCTGTCCTGGAAAAAGTGTTTTTGACACATTGGCTCATTTTGAACCCCTCCTTATTGAAAACAGCCATATATGGGAGTAAGATTGCAGTACCAATTGCTTCCACTGGATGTCAACAGTCTCTAGACAGTGTTTGATGATGTTTAGTTGCTCTGGATGGTAATAGAATAAGCATTTCGAACTAGTCATCGAATGTAAACAGAAGAGGAAGCGCGTTCATGGGCTTGCGCGCGCTGTGGTTTTGTCCTTTCCTATCGTCCAGTTTATAATCCGGTTGAAATATTATAGTAAATATACATAAAAGTGTTCCTAAGGATACATTATCAATGATGTTTGATTGTTCTTGGACAAGTGTATAGGTATAGGTTGAACGCGTTCTCTTCACGGTTCAATGGGCGAGTGGACGCTCTATTTTATGAACATAATGCGCCAACCAAACAGAGATTTATGGATATAATAAATGACTTTTTCTAACAAAAGAACCATTGGATGTCTTCGTTGGACACTTGGGAAGCCCTCAGAAGAAGTTCTTCACAGGTAAGGAATTTGTTTTCGCTGTGAAATGTGTTTTGTGTGAACCGCGATGGTTTATGAATTTATGCTAATGGACTTTCTTGGGTGCCCTGAAGCCTTCTTCACAACAATTGGTTGTCGAGGGTGCAACAGGTCAGCACCTCAGGAGTAAATGTCAGTTGGTGTCACGACTTCGACTGAAGTCGGTTCCCCTCCTCGTTAGGGCGGCATTCGGCAGTCGACGTCACCGGTCTTCTAATCATCACCGATCCACTTTTCATTTTCCATTTGTCTTGTCTTGTTTTGTTTTTCACACACCTGGTTTGCATTCCCCATCATTATCTGTTGTGTATTTAACCCTCTGTTTTCCCCCATGTCTTTGTGTGTGAGTGTTTATTGTTAAGCCGTTTTCGTTCCGGGCTGGTGCGTTTTATTTTTATGCCTCACTTGTTTGTGTTTGGAAAAGTGTTTTGTATTACACGGTTAGAGTTTTGTTCGTTGGATTCATTGAGTAAAGTGCTTTGCTCACTCAGTCCTGTTCTCCTGCGCCTGACTATTCATGCACCAGCTACACACGAACCTTGACAGAATCACACACCAACATGGAGTCAGCAGGAGCAGATAACCCAGTCAGAAGAGTCAAGGAACGCGTCCAGGAACACGTGGCAATGCTACATCATCTCGGTGCCATGATGGATCGCATTGTCCAGACCATGGACCGCTGGGAGAGACAGGAAGTCTCTCCAGCGCCTCGACCAACATAAACCGGGGGTTACCTCTACCCGTCCCGTCCGGATCCAGCTCCAGTGGGATGTGTCTCTCCCTTCCCAGGGAGTATAATGGGACAGCTGCACAGTGCCAGGGGTTCCTTTTACAACTGGACCTATACCTGGCCACCGTTCACCCAGCTCCCTCAGGAAGGGAGAGAGTCTCCGCCCTCATCTCATGCCTCTCGGGGAGAGCTCTGGAGTGGGCCAACGCCGTGTGGGAAGAGGAAGACGCGGTGTTGGAACACTTCGAAGATTTCATCCGTCGCTTCCGGGCCGTATTTTGACCATCCGCCCGAAGGTAGAGCGGGTAGTTTACCCCCGGTGATGCATTGTGCAGTCCTCACTACCCTCTGGGGGAGCCTTACGGCTGAGAACGCACCCTTGTGGGACCCCAGTGTTGAGGATCAGCAGGGTGGAGATGTTGTTTCCTACCTTCACCTGGGGCCGGCCCGTCAGGAAGTCTAGGACCCAGTTGCACAGGGCTGGGTCGAGACCTAGGGTCTCGAGCTTAATGACGAGCTTGGAGGGAACTATGGTGTTAAATGCTGAGCTGTAGTCGATGAACAGCATTCTTACATAAGTATTCCTCTTGTCCAGATGGGTTAGGGCAGTATGCAGTGTGATTGCGATTGCGTCGTCTGTGGACCTATTGGGACGGTAAGCAAATTGGAGTGGGTCCAGGGTGTCTGGCAGGATGGAGGTGATATGATCCTTGACTAGTCTCTCAAAGCACTTCATGATGACAGAAGTAAGTGCTATGGGGCGATAGTCATTTAGCTCAGTTACCTTAGCTTTCTTGGGAACAGGAACAATAGTGGCCCTCTTGAAGCATGTGGGAACAGCAGACTGGGATAGGGACTGATTGAATATGTCCGTAAACACACCAGCCAGCTGGTCTGCGCATGCTCTGTGGACAAGGCCAGGGATGCCATCTGGGCCAGCAGCCTTGCGAGGGTTAACACATTTAAATGTTTTCCTCACGTTGGCTGCGGTGAAGGAGATCCCGCAGGTTTTGGTAGCGGGCCGTGTCGGTGGCACTGTATCATCCTCAAAGCAAGCAACTAAGTTGTTTAGTTTGTCTGGGAGCAGGACGTCATGGTCCGCGACGGGGCTAGTTTTCTTTTTGTAGTCCGTGATTGACTGTAGACCCTGCCACATTCCTCTCGTGTCTGAGCCGTTGAATTGTGACTCTATATTGTCTCTATATTGACGCTTAGCTTGTTTTATTGCCTTGCGGAGGGAATAGCTACACTGTTTGTATTCAGTCATGTTTCCGGTAGCCTTACCCCTGGTTAAAAGCAGTGGTACACGCTTTCAGTTTTGCGCGAATGCTGCCATCAATTCACGGTTTCTGGTTGGGGAAGGTTTTAATAGTTGCTATGGGTACAACATCACCAATGCACTTGCTAATAAACTCGCTCACCGAATCAGCGTATACATCAATGTTGTTGTCCGACGCAATGCGGAACATATCCTAGTCCACGTGCTCGGAAGCAATCTTGCAGCATGGAATCAGATTGGTCAGACCAGCGTTGAACAGACCTGAGAACAGGCGTTTCCTGTTTTAGTTTCTGTTTGTAGGCTGGGAGCAACAAAATGGAGTCATGGTCAGACTTGCCGAAAGGAGGGCGGAGAATAGCCTTATATGCATCACGGAAGTTAGAATAACAATGATCCAGGATTTTACCAGCCCGGGTGGCACATTCGATATCCTGGTAAAATTTCGGGAGCCTTGTTTTCAAATTAGCCTTATTAAAATCCCCAGCCACAATAAATGCAGCCTCGGGATATGTGGTTTCCAATTTACATGGAGTCCAAAGAATTTCTTTCAGTGTCGTCGATGTGTCAGCTTGAGGGGCGATATACACGGATGTTATTATAATCGAGGAGAATTCTCTTGGTAGATAATGCGGTCGGCATTTGATTGTAAGGAATTCTATGTCAGGTGAACAAAAGGACTTGAGTTCCTGTATGTTGTTATGATCACACCACGTCTCGTTAATCATAAGACACACACCCCCGCCCTTCTTCTTACCAGATAGATGTTTGTTTCTGTCGGCGCGATGTGTGGAGAAACCAGGCGGCTGACTCTGATAACGTGTCCTGAGTGAGCCATGTTTCCGTGAAGCAAAGAACGTTGCAGTCTCGGATGTCTCTCTGGAAGGCAACCCTCGCTCTGATTTCGTCCACTTTGTTGTCCAGAGACTGGACATTGGCGATTAAAATACTTGGGAGAGGTGCATGATGCAACCGTCTACGTAGCTTCACCAGAAGACCACTGCGTTTCCCTCTTCTCCTGCGCCACCGTTGTTTTGAGTCGCCGGCTGGGATCCAGTCTATTGTCCTAGTTGTGGTACTAAACAGAGAATCCGATTTGGGAAAGTTGTATTCCTGGTCGTAATGTTGGTAAGTTGACGTTGCTCTTATATCCAATAGTTCCTCCCGGTTGTATGTAATAAAACTTAATATTTCCCGGGGTAACAATGTAAGAAGTAAAATACTGCATAGTTTCCTGAGAACGTGAAGCGAGGCTGCCATCTCTGTCGGCGCCGGAAGTACTAAGCTATGTAGCCGAGTGATCACAGGGTCCAGTGAACAGCAATAGATGGGACAGGGAAGCCGCTAGGTAGTCGTTACTACCCCGGCACGCAGGAGACACGGCGTTTAAAGTTAAGAGTTAGCAGGCCGGGGGTTGTTAGAACCGTCTGCTCCAACGTCCGACGGAGGCCGGTTACAGGCACAGCGGATGGAGTATTCGTCGGCAGACCAGTCGAGGTGGTACGACGGGGCGTCGTGTCGAGAGGGATCCAAGCCAGATGGCGAGAGAGGTATTGTTGTTGCTAGCCGGGAGATGCGCCAGGTTCGCGGCTAACTGGAGCTAGCCCCGGGGCAGGGGCGTTAGCCACTATAGCCACTCGGTCACTCAGTGGCAGCTAGCTAGCTGTGGAGATCAGGTGTAGTGGTCCAGGGTTTACGGGCAGGGATCCGGCGTTGTAGTGGAGAAACAGTCCGATGGTGGTAGGCTGGTGAGTATTATCCGGGCTAAAAAAAAAAAGCTGGTGTCTGTGCAGTAGGTAAAGCCCGCTAGCGGTGGCTAACAGTGACTGGTTAGCTAGATAGCTCGCTAGCTTCCAATGGAATTCAGTCTAAAAAGGTCCAAAACAAATAGCGGTTGCGTAAAACATTGGGTGAGGCAGGTTACCGGAAGGTATATTTAATATAAAAAAATGGAAAGAGATTGAAAATAAATTTGAAATATATAAAAAAAAAAAAAAACACGCGTCTGCACTGCTACGCCATCTTGGATAATCTGGTGTGAAATTAGTGGTGCATGCTAGTAGTGTTTCAGTCGGTGACCTTGAAGTAGTTGTTTCCCTTGTTCTTCAAGGATCGCAGCTTTTGTTGAGTGATAGGTAATGATACTTCCAGGCGGTGAGAGGCAGTTGTTGTGTTCAGCGGGTCCCTGGTTCGTGTGGCTCAGTAGGTAGAGCATGGCACTGGCAAGGAAAAAAAAGTCTGTCAATGTATGCACTCTACAGTAAGTCGCTCTGGATGAGAGCATCTGCTAAATTACTCAAATGTAAATGTAACACCACCTGCTCCCTTGATATATCCTGAGCCATTGCATAGGTGCCAAACCTGCCTCCACTGCCTGGTCTCAGAGCAAAATGTATTATACGTTACTAAAATCCGTGCCACACCATTTAGTATGATATCTTACGTTACATTATTTGACCCGTTTAGTGTGATATATTACGTTCGTTAAGACAGTAGGTTACTTAATGACTTGGAGAAGATCTGCAAAGAGGAGTGGGACAAAATCCCTCCTGAGATTTGTGCAAACCTGGTGGCCAACTACAAGAAACGTCTGGCCTCTGTGATTGCCAACAAGGGCTTTGCCACCAAGTACTAAGTCATGTTTTGCAGAGGGGTCAAACGCTTATTTCCCTCATTAAAATGCAAATCAATTCATAACATTTTTCACATGCGATTTTCTGGATTTTTTTGTTCGTATTCTGTCTATCACTGTTCAAATAAACCTTCCATTAAAATTATAGACTGATCATTTCTTTGTCCGTGGGCAAACGTACAAAATCAGCAGGGGATCAAATACTTTTTTTCCCTCACTGTATACAGTATTTGTTCATCAACATCTTTATGCTTTTGTTAATAAAATAATGATAAAAATACCTTTTCAAAATGGAGATGTTTATTTCAACTAACAGCAGGACAATAGGGAATAAATATCATTGAATGACAGAGCATGGGGACTGGTCTTGATAAATCAATCAGATTTTTATTTGGAAATGTTATGACTATTTTGCTCTTCATTCGCAGTCACGTAGTAGCTTAGGCCTACTCCCGACCGATTCCGTTGTACAGCGCCATATTTTCTTCACGGAAACACTTAGTTATACATCAGCTACAGTAGGAAATGCATGGAATAGAAACACCATAAACACCAACAAGCTACAGAAAGTGACACATTCTCTGAAGGCAGAGATACGGGTGCCACCTGATGCATTGGTCCAGAGACAGGTGGTATTGGTAGAGAGTCACTCGTCATTGGCGGAGAGTCAGGCAGAGAATGAAGCGTTGAAGAGGGCGAGGAATGAGATGGAGTCACAATCCATGCCAGGCACACCTGTGAGCTCTGGAACTCCACCTCCTGTTTGTGAACTCTGCAAACAACGTGTCCTTGATGGGCCAGAAGCCATCCACCCTTGATAGGCTATCAACAGGACAATAGACTATTGCAGAGTTTAGGGACTTTAAATGTACAGTATTAATGGATGTTTGCGAGGCATGCCACTTCTTCCATATCTTTTGCATAGCCCACCAAATGCACTGTTTTCTAACCACATCTGGATTTCTAAGCCCATAACTGTCACACCCTGATCTGTTTCACCTGTCTTGTGCTTGTCTTCACTCCCCTCCAGGTGTCGCCCATTTTCCTCATTATCCCCTGTGCATTTATACTTGTGTTTTCTGTTTGTCTGTTGCCAGTTCGTCTTGTATCATCAAGCCTACCAGTGTTTTTGTGTTTTCTGTTTGTCTGTTGCCAGTTCGTCTTGTATCATCAAGCCTACCAGCGTTTTTCCCCGTACACTTGTTTCTCGTTAGTTCCTGTTTTCTATGTCTCCCGGTTTTTGACCATTCTGCAAGCCCTGACCCTGAGCCTGCCTGCCGTTCTGTACCTCTTGACACTGCCTTGGATTACTGACCCCTGCCTGCCCTGACCCTGAGCCCGCCTGCCGTTCTGTACCGTACGGACTCTGCCCTGTATTACTGAGGATTCCAGACCTTGGCAGAATGCCATGACTGTGCATTGAATGCATTGCTGGAGCAATTCCGCGGGTTATCTGTGAGGCAGCCGGCCATGACAGTAACCGCCCAGCCCCTCAGTAACACCGCTGTCGGCAGTGCGTCCCTCCAGACCCCCCCAGCTTCCCAGGAACCCCGCTTACCTCCTCCGGAACACTTTGCTGGAGGGTCAGGAACCTGTCGGGCTTTTCTCTCCCATTGTTCCCTCATCTTCGAGCTGCAGCCCATGTCCTTCTCCTCGAACCGCTCGAAGATAGCGTATTTCATAACGCTAATGTCCGGGAGGACTCTCACCTGAGCTACTGTGGTGTGGGAACAACAATCTGTTGTGTGTTTCAGCCTGGAGGAGTTTGTGTCTGAGGCGAAAAAGGTTTTCGATTCTCCGTTGTCCGGGAGAGAGGCTGCCCGGAAGTTACTCCAGCTTCGCCAAGACTCCCGCAGTTTGGTGGACTATGTGGTTGATTTCCGCACGTTGGCTGCCGAGAGTGCCTGGAACCCAGAATCCCTGTTTGACACATTCCTTCTTGGATGATCGGAAGAGGTTAAGGACGAGGTCGCAGCCCGGGAGCTGTCTACAGATCTCGACTCTCCCATCGCCTTGACCATCCAGATCGATGGACGGCTACGGGAACGTAGGAGGAAAAGGAGGTCTGATTCCGGTCCCAATCGCTCGCCCAAAGATCCCACCTTGCCTCCGTAGAACCCCGGAAGTCCCCGGCGTCTATGGAGAATCCAAGCTTACCCGAGTTCCCCCGAGAGTCTCCGAGATCTGCCGACTCACCTTTCCCGGAGCCGATGCAACTCGGCAGAGCTAGGCTATCTCTAGCCGAACGCTTACGCAGACTTAACACCCAGAGTTGTCTGTATTGCGGAACTGTTGGTGATTATGTGTCTACCTGTCCATTAAAAGACCAGGCTCATCAGTACATATGAGTACTCTGGTGGGCCATACGTATATATTTTCTTCTCACCTTACTCGCTCCCCTCTCCATGCTAACAGGCAGTTTACTTTGGGACTCTCCAAACTTCCAAACACTGCCCCCTAGCCCTAACAGGTTAACAAATTATATGTTGGATTTACGTCTCCAACTAATCCAAAAATAAAAGTTAAAGAATGGGATTAAGCCAGTTGCTCAGTTGGAACTATCCAAGCAGTAGATACGCTTCCTTCAAATGTTGATATTTACTTGCTTTGTCAACCAAACACAATTCAATATTACTTATGTAATACAGTAAATAACCTAAAGTTAAGACAATTTACTAACTAATGTAACATTCAACTTTAAAATTAGTATCACATCCATGACCACAATGAGGTTACTGTAACTATGCATTTTTCTTATGTAATCATATAAAGCTTGCATGTTCAAGATAGCATAGGTCGTTGCAGGTCTGTGGAGATGTTCACAATTGCTGTAATAATCTGTGCAGAATCTCAAATGACATTGATCACTTGCACTATGTACTTTTAATGTAATCTCAACTGCAATCCAGGTAATTTGGTACAGCTATCAAATGAAGCGAGTCGTAACATATTCATCTGTTGTATAAATAAACAAAAAATCTGACATTGTTTTTCATTGGAATTTGGTTGTGCTTTCAGATGGTTGAAAGCATAAGGATAACACAATTATTTTTGAGTGGGTGAATATCGTTGTAATCTCATTGATCAACGTCTCAAACAAATATTACCGAATTATCCACGTTGAAATGATGTGGTGTGTGCCCAGTAGGTTCCGTCCTGACTGACTGACTTGCTGATTTTTTCTTCAAATTACTTATGTTCTGCAATTTAACTTTTAGCTGCCAAGTATAGCATATATGTAATAACATTAATAAACCACTAGCTACTACTACTAAATACACCTTGTAGTGACCATTCCCCCTTTAAATTCAGACTGACCCCTGAACAACCCAATTACTATGGGGAACAACCAGCAGCACTTAAACATTTTTTTAAGACCAGCGGTTGAATCTGCCAACCCAGCCATTTTATACAATTTTCTGGATTGAACCGTCCCTCCCCTGGCCCAACCTTCCCTCTCACACCCAGCCGCCAGCTGCTTCTTGCTAATGAGCACAGTAGGGGGGCGTAGGGGGGCTGGGTTGGGCTGGGCTGTAGCAGAAGCACCTGGGTTTGAGATGGAGACTTCTCCACTCCACCTCACAGTGTGCAAGGGAGTTCCCTGTCAATTCTCACTATTCTCTAGCCTGGTCAATCCACCAATGAAAATAACTGCATAATTATGGGAATAAGGAGTGGTAAAGAAATGTGAAGTTTAGTTGCTGTTGAGAATTAATATATATATATATGTGAGTTTTGCAAGTGTGTGTTTCTATCTAAGTTAAAACATGTGGTGTAGTCTTGTTGCCTTGTCCAGTCCCACTGGGCAAAAACTGGTTGAATCAACATTTGTTCCATGTAATTTCAACCCAAAAAATCTGTGATGACATTGAACAAATGTGAAAAACAAATTGGATATGCAAAAAGTCATCAACATAAGGGTATTTCGTCTTTTTTTCACCCAACTTTTAACCTCAATCCAATGACATGGTGATTTTTGGGGGGGATTTCACATTGAATTCACATCAGGTGACAACTCATTCAAATGTAAATCAAAGCCAGACATTGAACTGAATCCTGTGCCCAGTGAGGTGCTCTTTGAGCGTCCGTTGGATAAGTGTGCAATCTAATCATGTTCCACTAGATGACGGTGTTTCATCAGGAAAACAACTGCAATTATACAGAATCAGATCACCACACTGGCTATAGCACAGTTCAGTTTGAATTGAGCAGGAATGAAGTGAAACAGTGGAAAATATATTATACATATACAATAAAGTAAAGTTTTCAGACAGTTTACTATTGAACAGGCCTATAATGTGGATGCGAATGTAAAGCTAGTAGTCTACCATTGGGGATGCTCCTTGAGTATTGAGCAGATATTAGCTACATTTATCATCTGTCATGACAGTGTGCAGCATGCCAGCCATGTGGAGACTTAATGGGATGTTAATGTCCCTCTGTGTTCTGGGCACTAATTATTAATAAGCTAGGTGCCCTCCACCACCTGACTAATAAGCAGAGCTTATTAGAGATAATTACATTTACCAATATTGAAAATGCTACTGTCCCATCTATTTCTCATTAGAATGAGAAAAAAAAAAAATTGTGCTCATAATGGTACTGTCCCACAAATTCACATATTTGTTGACGTACTGGTATATGTGTGGCTATGCTTAATATGGAAGCAGAACATTTGTGATATATGTAATTTCCTGTCAGATAGAATGTACAGTAGCAAGTAATACATGTAGAATGTTAAAGTTTATGTAATGCCGTATATGACTTATCACTGTAATATGTCAATTCCTGATTACAGTAATAAGTCAAACGGCATTATAGTATTTTGAATTCAACCCTGACAGGCTGGGAGGTTTGTGACCTCCGAACTGTGGTGACCTCCGAACTGTGCTGGGTTTGTCATGGAACCTGAACCTGGGCTTGAGCATTCCTCACCTTCACCTCGGGCCTGCAAGTTTGCTGTTCTCACACACAACAGATCGAACACAGTGTGTGTATGTGCGTGTGTATGTGCGTGTGTATGTTTGTGTGTCGGTGCATGTGTTCCATCATGAGAAATGAAACTGCCACTTCATCTGAAATTCTCTCAATTGACTGTCAGTTCCCTTTCAGCTATGGGGAGCGCTATAGCGCCCTCTGCATGCTTGCGCCCTCTGCTGTTGAATATTAGAATCATGCCTGATTAATTTCTTCAATTCTTCCACTCTTCACCTAGAGCTAAGCAGAACAATTCACAACTAATTGGAACGCGAAATATATCAGTCTTTACTCCAACTTAACTGTTCCACTTAAGGAGGGCGTGCTGATCCTGAGTTGCAGGATAGAGGGGTGGATCTGGGCTCATGGTCGGATCACATAGAGCTATCCTCCCAGTATTGCGATATAGAGCCAGCTGATATCTTGGTCTCCTTCGGTGTTACACAGGACTCACGTTCGGATAACGAGTGTAGTAGGGGAATCCCTGGCTTCGAGCGCATTGCTCATTGAGTTTTGTCATCGAGTGCAAAGGAGGTTGGTGGCACCTTAATTGGGGAGGACGGGCACGTGGTAATGGCTGGAGTGGAATGAGTGGGAAGGTATCAACAACATCAAACACATGGTTTCTATATGTTTGATACCATTCCACTAACTCTGTTCCAGCCATTATTATGAGCCATCCTCCCCTCAGCAGACTCCATTGGTCGAGTGGCTGCACACTTCTCAGTGGAGCGACCTGAAGGACGCAAACATTTCAAGCCTGTAGCCTACTCTGGTCCTCCCTTTTGGGCTTTCCCTCTTGCTTCCCACTTTCAACAAAGTTGTGAAGGCCAACCTGGTCTCAGAGCAAAATGTATTATATATTACAAAAATACATGCCACTCTATTTAATATGATATGTTACATTAGGTTACATTACATTTGCCTACCAATGTAATAGCGGTTGTACAATGTAATAAGAATTGTAGGATATATAGTATGTTACAAATTACAATTTGTATGATATGTTACGAATTGCAATTTGTACAATATGTTATGATTTGCAATACGTATAATATGTTACAAATTCCAATTTGTTGTGGCTAAAGTTAGCTAAGTGGATAGGTTGCTAATGCTAACATTAGCTAGGTTGCTAATGTTAGCTAGGCTAGGGGTTAGTGTTAGGGGTTAAAGACCAAAATTGGTTAAAGAAAATTGTGATAAATAAAAATGTATGCCAGTTTCATTAAAGGACCAAAATTGACAGCTGTGCCACATAGATGTAGGGGTTTAACCTTCGGAATTAATGATTATATTGAAGATAGAAACTGCCTCTTAATGAGTTCCGAGAGTCGTGTCATACCAATTATTATTGATTTATTCACCATAGCAACCACTTGTTAGTATAACATTGAAAATTATGTGCTTTTAAATATTTTTTGCGAATTCAATAATATATTTGTACCACTGTAGATGCTGTGTTTTTATTTACAGTAGTGAAGGACAGCTGGAGGCATTTTGTTTTTCACAAGCAGAGCAGGCTGTGAATTCTGCAAACTACATTTCCATGGTGGGCTATTAGCAAAAAATAGACTCTTCAACCTTTACAAAAGAATAGTCTAATAGCTCGGCTACTGTAGGTGTGAAAAAAAAATGTACGCTAAAGTTTTACATTTCTAACTCCAAACCTCATGCAACCGCAAAATGTCAGATCAAGCATATACTACAGTGAGGGAAAAAAGTATTTGATCCCCTGCTGATTTTGTACGTTTTCCCACTGACAAAAAAATGATAAGTATATAATTTTAATGGTAGGTTTATTTGAACAGTGAGAGACAGAATAACAACAAAAAAATCCAGAAAACGCATGTGAAAATTTTTATTAATTGATTTGCATATTAACTTGTTAGGGAGTGACAGCTGAGGGGTCGGTTTTGGAGAGCCTGGCGTGGCCAAAGTAAAATGCCTCCCATTCAGGCCCAGAAAATAGGATATGCACATATTTAGTACCATTGGATAGGAAACACTCTGAATTTTCCAAAAGTGTTAACCATTTGTCTGTGAGTGAAACAGAACGCATATGGCAGGCGAAACCCCAAGGAATTTCTGTCCTGGAAAAAGTGATTTTGACACATTGCTCATTTGGAACCCCTCCCTCATGAAAATTACCATATAAGGGCATATGAATGCAGTACCCATCGCTTCCTTTAGATGTCAACAGTCTCGAGACAATTTTCATTGTGGATGCTTTAGACCAGAGAAGAAGAGCAAACCAGGAAGTGACCTTTTTATGTAAACAGTACCCAGTGCGCGTTCCCGACAAGGCGCGCAGTGTCTTTTTTTACCATCTTTATCGATCAGTTTATATTCCGGTTGATTTATAATAGTAAATATACGTAAAAGTGTTCCTAAGGATACATTTAAAACTATGTTTGATTGTTCTTGGACAAGTTTATAGGTATAAGATGAACGAGTTCTCGTCACGTTTCAATGGAGTAGTGGAGGCTGTCGTTTCTGATTATAACGCGCGAACCAAATGGAGGATTTATGGATAAAATACATTACTTTTTCTAACAAAAGAACCATGGATTGTCTTCGTTGGACACTTAGGATGACCTCAGCAGAAGTTCTTCAACAGGTAATTGATTTGTTTTCGCTGTGAAATGTGTTATGTGTGTGCCGTGATGGCTAATCGATTCATGGCTATGGGAAAAATATGTGAGGTGCTACCCTCAAACAATCAAATGTGCTGCTTTCGCCGTAAAGCCTTTTTGAAATCTGACAATGCTGGGATATTGCCAAGAAACAGAGCTTTTGATGAGTATGGAACACTTATTGGTATATTGGTGGATGTTTAAAAATTCAACTTTTGGATTTTGAATTTGGCGCATTACATTTCACCTGGTAGTGTCGGGAGCAGCCCCGCTAGCGCCCCAGCAATCCCTGAGAGGTTAATGAGAGAAATAAGTATTTGACCCCCTCTGAATCAGAAAGATTTCTGGCTCCCAGTTGTCTTTTATACAGGTAACGAGCTGAGATTAGGAGCACACTCTTAAAGGGAGTGGTCCTAATCTCAGCTTGTTACCTGTATAAAAGACACCTGTCCAGAGAAGCAATCAATCAATCAGATTCCAAACTCTCCACCTTGGCCAAGACCAAAGAGCTCTCCAGGGATGTCAGAGACAAGATTGTAGACCTACACAAGGCTGGAATGGGCTACAAGACCATCTCCAAGCAGCTTGGTGAGAAGGTGACAACAGTTGGTGCGATTATTTGCAAATGGAAGAAACAAAAGAACTGTCAATCTCCCTCGGCCTGGGGCTCCATGCAAGATCTTACCTCATGGAGTTGCAATGATCATGAGAGCGGTGAGGAATCAGCCCAGAACTACACGGCAGGATCTTGTCAATGATCTCAAGGCAGCTGGGACCATAGTCACCAAGAAAACAATTGGTAACACACTACGCCGTGAAGGACTGAAATCCTGCAGCGCCAGCAAGGTCCCCCTGCTCAAGAAAGCACATATACATGCCCGTCTGAAGTTTGCCAATGAACATCTGAATGATTCAGAGGACAACTGGGTGAAAGTGTTGTGGTCAGATGAGACCAAAATGGAGCTCTTTGGCATCAACTCAACTCGCCGTGTTTGGAGGAGGAGGAATGCTGCCTATGACCCCAAGAACACCATCCCCAACATGAAACATGGAGGTGGAAACATTATGCTTTGGGGGTGTTTTTCTGCTAAGGGGACAGGACATCTTCACAGCATCAAAGGGACGATGGACGGGGCCATGTACCGTCACATCTTGGGTGAGAACCTCCTTCCCTCAGCCAGGGCATTGAAAATGGGTCGTGGAGGAGTATTCCAGCATGACAATGACCCAAAACACACGGCCAAGGCAACAAAGGAGTGGCTCAAGAAGAAGCACATTAACTTCTTAGGCAGTGATGGGGCGCTACCAGGTGAAATGCAAGGCGCCAAATTCAAAATCCAAAAGTTGAATTAGTAATTCAGAGTGTTTCCTATCCAATGGTACTAAATATGTGCATATCCTATTTTCTGGGCCTGAATGGGAGGCATTTTACTTTAGGCACGCCAGGCTCTCCAAAACGGTCACCTCGTGCGCTGATCGCTAAGAAGTTAACTACTTAGGGAGTGGTGGGGCGCCACTCCCGACACTACCCGGTGAAACACTTTTTCCAGGACAGAAATTCCTCGGGTTTTCGCCTGCTATATCCGTTCTGCTATACTCACAGACAATATTTTAACACTCTTAGAAACTTCAGAGTGTTTCCTATCCAATAGTACTAATTATGTGCATATCCTATTTTCTGGGCCTGAGTGGGAGGCATTTTACTTTGGGCACGCCAGACTCTCCAAAACCGTCACCTCGGGAGCCGCTCCCTAAGAAGTTAAGGTTTCGATGCTGACGTTTGGCAACTCGAACCTTCAGCTCCCTCCACAGATTTTCCATGGGATTAAGGTCTGGAGACTGGCTTGGCCACTCCAGGACCTTAATGCAGGGCTGACAGACAAGTTCCTTACAGCTGGGTACAAAATAATCCCCGCTGGGAACAAACTAGCTGAATCAACATTGTAATCTACGAGTTGAAACAGATCAGATGGTATTGAGAGCGGAGAAAGCATTGATGGTCTCGGAGGGAGCATGGCCAGTCGGCGAGACAGTCAGGTAAATGACTCTCAGCAATGCACCTCGCTGTCCTCTCACATCCTCCTCGCTCTGGCATTGTTGATGGTTAGCTGGCTAACCACAAACTCTCCACCAACACCGTGCAGCACCTACTTGGGTGATGCTGCTTGTGCTGCCACAAAGGCGCCGGAAGCTCACCACACAAAGTCCACGGTCATTTACAATGGACTTAATTAAACCTCTTAAAATGTTACTAAATATAATCCAAAATGTAATCTATGTAATCCCCAAAAGTAATTATTTATCATGAGATGGCCATAAACAATAAATGTTTCCACGCTCCAGGATCCCTGTGCCCGTCGTGGACTCAGCACGTCCTGTCCCTGTTCCACGCTCCAGGATCCCTGTGCCCGTCGTGGACTCAGCACGTCCTGTCCCTGTTCCACGTTCCAGGATCCCTATGCGCGCCGTGAACCCAGCATGGTCCGTTCCTGCTCCCCGCACCAGAGTTCCAGTGCGCGTCATGAGCCCAGTACGGCCCGTTCCTGCTCCCCGCACCAGAGTCCCAGTGCGCGTCATGAGTCCAGTACGGCCCGTTCCTGCTCCCCGCACCAGAGTCCCAGTGCGCGTCGACAGTCCGTAATCTCCAGAGAAGGTTTCCAGTCCGGAACCTCCAGAGAAGGTTCCCAGTCCGGGACCTCCAGAGAAGGTTCCCAGTCCGGGACCTCCAGAGAAGGTTCCCAGTCCGGAACCTCCAGAGAAGGTCCCCAGTCCGGAACGCCCAGAGAAGGTCCCCAGTCCGGAACCTCCAGAGAAGGTCCCCAGTCCCGAACACCCAGAGAAGGTCCCCAGTCCGGAACCTCCAGAGAAGGTCCCCAGTCCGGAACGCCCAGAGAAGGTTCCCAGTCCGGGACCTCCAGAGAAGGTTCCCAGTCCGGGACCTCCAGAGAAGGTTCCCAGTCCGGAACCTCCAGAGAAGGTCCCCAGTCCTGAACGCCCAGAGAAGGTCCCCAGTCCGGAACCTCCAGAGAAGGTCCCCAGTCCCGAACACCCAGAGAAGGTCCCCAGTCCGGAACCTCCAGAGAAGGTCCCCAGTCCGGAACGCCCAGAGAAGGTCCCCAGTCCGGAACGCCCAGAGAAGGTCCCCAGTCCGGCAAATAGCCAAGGGCCCGTCGTGGACTCAGCACGTCCTGTCCCTGTTCCACGTTCCAGGATCCCTGGAGCGTGTGGGACCCCGAGCCAGCACGGCCGGCACCGGAGCCGCCACCTGGGACAAGGAGGCCCACCCGAAGACCCCCCGAATGAACGTTTGGCGTGGTCGGAGTCCGCGTCTTTGGGGGTACTGTCACGTTCAGGCCTGAATTTTATAGGCTGGCGTGTTTAGTTTCGTTTTGGTGTAGTTTTTTTTTGTTCTAGGTGATCTATTTCTATGTTGGGGTAATGGTTCCCAATTAGAGGCAGCTGAGTGTCATTACCTCTAATTGGGAACCATATATATGTTTGTAGGTTTCAGAGGGGTTTTGTGGGTTATTGTTTATGCATAGCTTTGTTGGGTCACTTGTTATGTTCAACGTTACGATCTTTGTTCGTTTTGTTTATTGTTTTGCCAGTTACGTTGCTTTAATAAAGAATGTATACTGGATACCTCGCTGCGCCTTGGTCTGTCCCTCACGGAGATCGTGACAGATACTGTTCATATAAGGAAATCAGTCAACTTAAAGAAAAAAATGAGGCCCTAATCTATGGATTTCACATGACTGGGCAGGGGCACAACCATGGGTCGGCCTGGGAGGGCATAGGCCCACCCACTTAGGAGCCAGGCCTACCCACTGTGGAAACAGGCACAGCCAAACAGAATGAGTTTTTCCCCAGACAGAAATACTCCTCAGTTTCATTCATGTGAAGGTCTTGGTTACACATGGTCTGCAGTTTGAGAGGCTGGTTGGACATACTGCCAAATTCTCTAAAACTAAATTGGAGGTGGCTTATGGTAGAGAAGTTAACATTGAATTCTCTGACAACAGCCCAGGTGGACATTCCTGCAGTCAGCATGCCAATTTCATGCTCTCTCAAAACTTTTGACATCTGTGGCATTGTATCTAAATCAAATAAAATCAAATGTATTTATAAAGCCCTTCTTACGTCAGCTGATGTCACAGAGTGCTGTACAGAAACCCAGCCTAAACCCCCAAACAGCAAGCAATGCAGCTGTAGAAGCACGGTGGCTAGGAAAAACTCCCTAGAAAGGCCAGAACCTAGGAAAAACTCCCTAGAAAGGCCAGAACCTAGGAAGAAACCTAGAGAGGAACCAGGCTATGAGGGGTGGCCAGTCCTCTTCGGGCTGTGCCGGGTGGAGATTATAAAAGAACATGGCCAAGATGTTAAAATGTTCATAGATCACAGTGTCTAGAACTGCACATTTTAGAGTGGCCTTTATTGTCCCCAGCACAACGTGCACCTGTATAATGATTGTACTGTTTAATCAGCTTCTTGATATGCCACACCTGTCAGGTGGATGGATTATCTTGCAAAGGAGAAATGCTCACTAACAGGTATATAAACGAATTTGTGCACAAAGTTTGAGATAAATAAAATGTTTGTGCACATGGATAATGTATGGGATATTTTATTTCAGCTCATGAAACATGGGACCAACACTTTACATGATGCGTTTATATTTTTGTTCAGTGTAGGAACACTGCATTCTCCAAGAAAGGTTAAAATCTCACCTTTCTGGTAAAAATAGATGCCTTCTGGAACATGAACTTCCATGTCCCTTAATAACAAACTTGTATGCCATCTGTAAATACAAATAAAATGATTAAATAACAAGCCTAGTTGGTTTAGCCACAGAAGAATACAGGATCCTTTCCAATAGCCATGATTGGCTGAGATAATGGGTGGGCTGGACATACCGAGAGATGAGTTCGGATTGGTCTGTCATTTAGAGCGCTTCTGTCTATAACATGAGCTGCTAAGTATGTGTGGATAATCCTGTCTACCGCTGCTTTTTTTGAAAGATATCATGAAGAACTGAAAAAGTTTTGCTACTGCTCTCGACATTGCTGCCCTGAAGTTGATAATGCTGTCGACAAAGCTCAGTGGGACTACTTTCTGGAGGATGATCAGGCCATGCTGACTCTCTCTGACTCGCTGAAAATTAATCAGACAGGAAATCCCTGATTTAGGTAAAAATAGTTCCATTGAACAAGTCTTCTGATGACAATGGTGGGGAAGAAAAGGTTTCAATGTCATGGAAGAAGTTGACCGAGTTTTGAAATCAATGGAATGCACGGTGGAAGCAGAGAGATGATTGCCAAATGCGGAGAGAGTCCAAAAAGAGAACACAGAAAGAAGGCTGTTGTATAAAACACCTGTCTCAGGATAACATTTTCAAACTAAGGGAAACCATGGCATCCATAACAGAGGGAGAAGCGTTCATATGTATAAGGGTAAGAGTCTACATTGTCAGGTATGATACGTTTCAAATTTGATCAGAAAGTCATTTTCATTGCAAGGTAAAGCGTACTGTTAGCTAGCCAGCTAATGTTAGCTGGCTGGCTTGCTAGCTACCGTTACGTGTATGATTTGTGTAGGAGCTCCAGAAAGGGGCCAGAGTTCCAGAGTTGGAATTCTAAGTTGAAAGACCGTTCAAATCAATTTTTCCCAGTCAGATTGTTTTTGTTGAGTTCCCAGTTGTTTTTAACGTGGCATTAGAGTTGGATTATGGTTAATTGTTTAGCTAGCTAGCTACATGTCTAAACAAAAGACTCCACTTTGCAAGTAACCACTGTACTGTTTACACCTTCTGTATCCTGTGCATGTGACAAATACATTTAGATTTTATTTGATATAGGGTGTGTTTACCAGAGACGGTAATGTGAAGAACAACATGACCTGCAAGTCAGATTAGGATATAGGCCAAGGAATAGATCAAGTTTATTTTTATTACCACTTTTTGCTGATACTTTCACCACTTTTAGCCTTGAAATATTTGATTGTTTACTACACTGTGAATCCTTAAAGAGATGGGTGGGGCTAAGGCTTAAGAGGGTGTGAACGATGCTGAATGGGTGTAGACAAAGAAGAGCTCTCCAGTAGGTGTACCAAAACATTTACGGGCCATTTTCTCAAAAGTGAACTTTAGCAACTTTCAAAGCAGAATTACTTTCTCATTGTTCCTCAACCTCAGTGCGTGATATAACATTTTCTAAATCGGAATCTCTACTTATATCCTATGTAAAAAACACAATTTCAAATATTGCTACATAGGACCGAATCCAGGTGGTGGGTCACATACCAACCAATGTCTAAACTATCTTTTCTCCAGGGATCCCAGTTTCACTTCAGCAATCTGTGGAGCCTACCGTGGGTACAAGCTGAGTTGTAGGCTCTACTGGAACACACACTCCTGAAACACACAGAGAAACAGATAGAAAAAGAAACAGTAAAAGCTTTCCTGGCCGGCACACAAAGGCTAGTTAGACATGCATTCAACATCTCCCTTTGCAGCAGGATCAGAGAGATGACACAACAGCTTATCAATAGAAAGGAAAGAACCAGCTCTTCGAATCTTCTGAGGTGGTGGGTCTTCCATCGCAATGTTGGTGCTGTGTGTGTGTGTGTGTTTTATTGGCTCTACAGGAAGAGGAGGAATCTTAGAGGAAACGTGTTGGGATGGCTCCGAGGAGAGAGGATTGAGGACAAAGATGTCCTCTGTCTAGGCATCACCATCATGTAGCACGACTCTATCAGTCACCAAAACACACACTTGTATTCTTTTTGCAATAAAGATGTTGACGCAGCAATAATACACATTTACAATAGGCTTATATCTAAACAGCTGTCTTGTCTTGTAGTAATGTGGTGCATGCCTGTATTTTCTTAAACCTTTATTTTAGCAATACACGTCATTTAAAAAAACATGTCATAATAACATCCTTTTTTGGTAAGTAGGTGCCTAACATAGCAACAGGTGGTGGTGTGTTGGACACAGTAGCTCAGATAGATAGAGCCTGTCTGCATTCCTGATTTCTATAACTGTTAGCTCACCTGTGTAGTATTGAAGTAAACTCAGAACCACTTGTGTTTAAAAACATGGTCCTGTCAAAAATAATGTTTAGCTCAAATGTATGTTTGTACTTGTATTTCTTTCTAATAGCAGGACACTGTAAAGTCCATTATCCCTGAAGAGTCTGAATTAGTCTGTTTTAGAAGATCTGAATCCTAAGCAACCTGCCTACACATAGTTTGGAGTACAATACCAACATAGCTACTGTAATAGGTCAAAGCTGTGTGCTGGAAAACCTGGTAGAGCATACTCTAGGTGGAATAGGCATTGTGGTTCTCATGTGAATTCCTTTCTTTATTGGCTTCAGACCAATGCCTATTCTCACTTAAAACCTATTTAGCTTATTTAACTTATTTAATTTCCAGGGTGTTTACACCGGAAGGTAAAAGTAAACAATACTGACAAATGGCAAGAGATAATGTAGTTGTTAGTATTTATTGAATATTAACAGCAGACTTTCTAGAGGGAAGCAAAAAAATAGAAACTCATTTAAACCAATATGGAGTACACTGGAAAAACAATCCCTAATCTCTCTTCAGACAATCGAGCAAGCTCCTGTAAAATACACAAATAATCAACATGTACCCATTAACTATTTACATGAAAATGAACCTTTAAGTTGACTAACGAAAGGCCTAGTACCTGTAAACAAAAGTGAGTAAATATAAGATATGCAACAAAATTACATTTATCAGATATAGTCAACTTTGTAAATAGAATTGGCCTGATTGAGTGTATTTTAGGTGGCTTGGAGAGCGAGGCATGAAGGGACACGAACTACTCAATATTCTGCGCCAGCATAGGGCCTGTGCTACTTCTCCTCCTGACATCGTTGTCATCCACCTAGGTGGAGACGACTTGGGATACACCAAGGAGACGGCACTGGTGTGGCATATGCACAATGATTTAAAGGGGATCATCCAAATGTTCCCCGGTACAAGGGTGGTGTTCTCAGATATCGAGCTGGATGTTCCAGTTAAACAAGTGCATAGAGAGGGCCCGGCGCTCTGTCAATCAGTTGGTGTACACATTTCTCTGTGACAGGGACATGCACACAATCCACCACTGCCATTAAGCAGTGTATATTTGAACACGTTCTCTTCACGTTTCAATGGGCGATTGGACGTTGGATTTTCTGAACATAACGCACCAATCAAACAGAGATTTATGGATATAATAAATGACTTTTTATAACAAAAGAACCATGGATTGTCTTCTTTGAACACTTGGGAAGCCCTCAGCAGAAGTTATTCAAAAGGTAATGGATTTGTTTTTCACTGTGAAATGTGTTTTGTGTGAACCATGAATTTGAATTTATGCTAATGGGTAAAAATTGGAGGTGCTACCCTCAAACAATCAAATGTAGTGCTTTCGCCTTTTTGAAATCTGACAATGCTGTGATATTGCCAAGAAACAGAGCTTTTGATGACTTGTATTATTGATGAATGTTTAATAATTAAACTTTTGGATTTTGAATTTGGCGTCTTGCATTTCACCGTGTAGTGTCCAATGTCGAATCGCCCATTGAAATGTGAAGAGAACGCGTTCAAATATACCTATAAACTTTTCCTAAACAAATCAAAGACCAGTTATAATGCATCCTTAGCTATCCTTTTATGAATATTAGCGATAATATTTCACTCGGATGGTCACCTATACGTTATATAAGTAAACTAAAGTGGTGAGCGCAGCCAGACTCGCGCACGAGAAAACTTGTTGACATCTGAGCTACCTTGGCCATTTCCTGTACCTATTCTTCCTGCTTCGTCCAATCTCTCTGAGGCTTTATATATAGACTGTTGACATCTAGTGGAAGCCATAGGTACTGAAATCTCCGAGCTGCTTGCCATAGAACTCAATAGGGAGACTGTCAAACCAATGTGACAAAAAAAAGTAATTCCGGATAGATTTTCCTCAGGTTTTCACCTGCTATTTCTGTTCTGTTACACTCACAGACATTATGTTAACACTTTTAGAAACTTCAGACTGTGTCCTATCCAATAGTACTAATTATGTGCATATCCTATTTTCTGGGCTTGAGTGGGAGACATTTTACTTTGGGCACGCCAGACTCTCCAAAACCGTCACCTCGGGAACCGCTCCCTAAGAAGTTAAGGTCACAGTTATGAAAACTTAGGACACCAAAGAGGCCTTTCTACTGACTCTGAAAAAGACCAAAAGAAAGATGCCCAGGGTCCCTGCTCATCTGAGTGAACATGCCTTAGGCACTAAAATGTCCGTACTGTAAGACGCCGAAGACAGCGCTTACATGGAGACAGGACGGACAGCAGATCGTCCTCGCAGTGGCAGACCACGTGTAACAACACCTGCACAGGATCGGTACAGGATGGCAACAACAACTGCCCGTGTTACATCAGGAACACACAATCCCTCCATCGGTGCTCAGACTGTCCACAATAGGCTGAGAGAGGCTGGACTGGGGGCTTGTAGGCCTGTTGTACAACAGGTCCTCACAAGACATCACCGGCAACAACATCGCCTATGGGCACAAACCCACCATCGCTGGACCAGACAGGACTGGCAAAAAG
The DNA here is from genome assembly GCA_030435695.1 of Brachymystax lenok tsinlingensis. Classification (NCBI taxonomy): domain Eukaryota; kingdom Metazoa; phylum Chordata; class Actinopteri; order Salmoniformes; family Salmonidae; genus Brachymystax; species Brachymystax lenok. Next base: position 3,512,802 of record CM059792.1, on the reverse strand, counting down.
TGCTCTTCCCTGACGAGTCGCGGTTTTGTCTCACCAGGGGTGATGGTCGGATTCGCCTTAACATATTTACACATGTTAAGTTTGCTGAAAATAAACGCAGTTGACTGTGAGAGGACGTTTCTTTTTTTGATGAGTTTATATATGTTGTAGTTGTTTATAACCATCAGATAAAACATTGTTGTAGTTGACATTCAGATTGATTTGCCTGTATGAGCCTGTATAAAACCCTGCCATGCACTCCTGTAATGCACAATTATTTATTCTCATTCAGTTTTACCCCACAATCCAGTAGAGGGTGCTATACACACTCAAGTTGTACAACTACTGTACAACACATTTGGAACAAAAGTTTTGATCAAACGGAAAGTCTGTCTACACAAAAAAAAAATGATGTGCTGTGGGAACACCGCACAGTGTTTGTGTAAACATTTTTGTGCAGACAAATTCTCCATTATATCACAAAAATATGAATTGTATCACAACCATTGTGTCAAATGCGTTGTAAATGAGTTGTACAACCTGAGCATACCTAGGACCTAGGATTGTGGTTTACTGTAGCACTTCTCAAAAAAATGCACTTGACATGTTCCTCATTATATCTTTGAAAGAGAAATGAAATTAAGATGTGTGAAAGTAGTTCCCCATACGATAAACAATTTCCATACTTCCTGTGCCTACATCTACCTCAAAGGCACACTGCTTCAAACCCAGTCACAGTCAGAATGGACTACAGTATATCTTATCTCCCAGGGGATGAGACATCTATCGCTAAATGTTCTCCCTGATTGTCATACAGTATAAAATGAAGGACAAAAATTATGTTGTAAAGTCGGAGTTCATTTTTTTTGTTAAAGTGTCACTCCACAATGATACAATATTTTGTTTTAAGACAATGTAGGCTATCATGGACAAACAGTACAATGTGTTGTAACAAACACATCACGTTGGACACACAGTATACATCATAAACAAGGTGAACCAAAAGCACAAGTTAAAGGGGTTTACCCAAAAACACTTCTGGGCCCTTTATAACACTTGCCTGGCTGTTTGTCAATGCCCCAGACAGTTTTTAGGTCCATTGTTTGAGTATTTAGATTTCTGTATTTTTATATAAAAATGAAGAATGAATTACCTAAAATGCATTTATTTATTGTTACATAAACAACGATTGGTGTCGCTGCATTGAATTGCCAAATAAATGTGGTGTTTAATGTAAAAAAGAAAGAAAAATACCTACTTCATGCTAGTGCAAAGGTCTTCCATATGGTCTGTAATCCGATAGATGCTGTTCTTCGTGGTTCTAAAATGAATAATTACAGGATGCGGGATGAAGGAGTGTCTTACTATTGGTGTTCAAGAAAGGAAATCAGAACCAAAGGAGATGGTAGCTAGCTAGGCTACCGTTTAGTAATCTCTGAAGGTAAAGTAAGGTTAGGCGAATAACTGTCTCTTATGACCGGTAAATGATTCTGGATATCAGGACAACGATTACTCACCTCGTACTGGACAAATAATTTTTCTTTAACTTCTTAGGGATAGCGTCCCACCTACGACAACATCCGATGAAATGCAAAGCTCCAAATTCAAATTACAAAAATAGTCATATTAAACATTCATGAAAATACAAGTGTTGTACACCATTCAAAAGCTTAGAATCTTGGTAATCGAACCGCGTTGTCAGATTTACAATAGGCTTTATGGCGAAAGCAGAACATTTGATTGTCTGAGGACAGTGCCCCACAACAACATAATTATTCAAACCAGCACAGGCGTTACAAAATTTAAAATAGCAATAAAATAAATCACTTACCTTTGAAGATCTTCCTCTGTTTGCAATCTCACGGGTCCCAGGAACACAAAGAATGGTTGTTTTGTTCCATAAAGATCTTCTTTATATCACAAAAAGTCAGTTTAGTTGGTGCCATGGAGTTCTGTAATCCAATCGTTCAACATGCAGACAAAGAAATCCAAAAAGTACCGGTAAAGTTCATCCAAACAAGTCAAACAATGTTTCTAATTAATCCTCTTGTTGTCAAATATCTAAATTAACGATAATATTTCAGACGGAAAATACGGAAAGAAAAATAATGAAGAGCGCGCACCCATTCACGCGCTCAAAACAGTTTCAACAAAAAAACAAGCCTGAAACCATGTCTAAAGACTGTTGACATCTAGTGGAAGCCATAGGAACTGCAATCTGGTAGCTAATTCCCTCTATAGTCAATAGCAAGTCATTGGAAAGACAGTGACCTTAAAAAAACACTTTTTCCGGATGGATTTTCCTCGGGTTTTCACTTGACATATCAGTTCTGTTATACTCACAGACATTATTTTAAAAGTTTAGAAACTTCTGAATGTTTTCTATCCAATACCACCAATTATATGCATATCCTAGCTTCTGGGCCTGAGTAAGTAACAGGCAGTTTACTTTGGGCACGTCAGACTCTCCGTACTTCCGAACAGTTGGACGCAAAGGATTTATTTTCAGACACCCGACAAGGCCCAAATCCCCATAATTTGCATGATAAAGAGACGGAGATATTGGGGACATAGGTTGAGGTGCCTTGTAAGGTTCCGTAGGCGAGTGGGTAATCTGCCTCTACCATCAGTCCTGTTAGCCAACGTACAATCATTGGATAACAAAGTAGACAAGCTATGATCACGAATATCCTACCAACGGGACATTAAGACTGTAATTTGTTATGGTTCACCGAGTCATGGCTGAACGACGACATTAATAAAATAGGGCTTGCGGGTTTTACGCTATATCGACAAGCTAGAATATCTGGCTCCGGTAACAGCTGCCAGACGGATGACCAGGACATGCACTCCGAACATGCGCTGACCAACTGGTAAGTGTCTTCACTGACATTTTCAACCTCTCCCTGTCTGAGTCTGTAATACCAACATTTTTCAAGCAGATCGCAATATTCCCTGTGCCCAAGAACACTAAGGTAACGTGCCTAAATGGCTGGTCATGGCTCACATCAACACCATTATCCCAGAAATCCTAGACCCACTCCAATTTGCATACCGCCCCAACAGATCAATAGATGATGCAATCTCTATTGCACTCCACACTGCCCTTTCCCACCTGGACAAAAAGGAACTCCTACGTGAGTAGGCTATTCATTGACTACAGCTCAGCGTTCAACACCATAGTGCCCTCATAACTCATCACTAAGCTAAGGACCCTTGGTCTAAGCACCTCCCTTTGCAACTGGATCCTGGACTTCCTGACGGGCCACCACCAGGTGGTAAGGGTAGGCAACAACACATATGCCACGCTGATCCTCAACATGGGGGCCCCTCAGGGGTGCGTGCTCAGTCCCATCCTGTACTCCTTGTTCACCCATGACTGCATGGCCAGGCACGACTCCAACATCATCATTACGTTTGCCAACGACACAACAGTGGTAGGCCTGATCCACAACAACGATGAGAGGAGGTCAGAGGCCTGGTGGTGTGGTGCCAGAAAGTAAAGGGTTTGAAAACAGACCTCAGACTGGGGGTTCACCTTTCAACAGGACAATGACCCTAAACACACAGCCAAGGAGTGGCTTCAGGACAAGTCTTTGAATGTCGTTGAATGGCCCAGCCAGAGCCCGGACTTGAACCCGATCAAACAGCTCTGGTGAGACCTGAAAATAGCTGTGCAGCGATGCTCCCCATTCAACCTGACAGAGCTCCCCAAATACAGATGTGCCATGCTTGTAGCGTCATACCCAAGAAGACTTGAGGCTTTAATCACTCCCAAAGGTGCTTCAAAAGAGTACTGAGTAAAGAGTCTGAATACCTACGTAAATGTAATATTTTTTTATTTATTTTTTAATCTAAAAAACTGTTTTTCTTTGTCATTATTGGGTATATTGATGAGGGGGAAAAATATTTAATACATTTTAGAATACGGCTGTAACATAACAAAACGTGGAAAAAGTCAAGGGGTCTGAGTACTTTCCGAATGCACTGTACATCTAAATACTCAAGCAATGACCCTAAAAACTGTCTGGAGTACTGACAAATGACCAGGCAACTGTTATAAAGGGCCCAGAAGTGTTTTTGGGTGAACTTCCTCTTTAAGGACTTCCCCTATGACTAAGATAGTACGCAGTAAATCTACAGACAAAACACAGAAGTGACCCCCTATCTGGCCCACTGTAAAATGAAAGTAGTCTACAGCACACCACTCTCAATTTCATAGAGGACTGCATGCAGGAAAAGACATGATCGTGGTATGTAAATATTAATAATATATATGAATTATCATCAAAGTCATTATGGCATCCCAATTGGCACCCTATTCGACTTCATGGTTCAACTTCACATACTGAAAGTGTCAATGTTGACAGTTATTTATGATGCTTTGGATAAAGGCGTCTGTTGAATGATAATTTTATGAAAGTGATTGAGTTCTCCTGTATCAACTCCCTTGTGATGATCTTAAACTGACTTTCCTTGCTGATCTATCAAGCATTTCAAAGATCTAGGGAATAATAGCCCTTTTCAGCTACACTGAACAAAAATATAAAAGCAACTTGGAACAATTTCAAGGATTTTACTGAGTACTGTTCATATAAGCAAATCAGTCAATTGAAATACATTAATTATGCCCTAATCTATGGATTTCACATGACTAGGACTACAGATATGCATCTGTTGGTCACAGATACATAAAAAAACAGTAGGGGCGTTGATCAGAAAACCAGTCAGTATCTGGTGTGACCACCATTTGTCTCATGCAGCGCAACACATCTGTTTTGCATAGATTTGATCATGCTGTTGATTGTGGCCTGTAGAATGTTGTCCCACTCCTTTTCAGTATCTGTGCATTCAAATTGCCATCGATAAAATGCAATTTTGTTCGTTGTCCGTAGCTTATGCCTGCCCATACCATCATCACACTGTCACCATGGGTGCACTCTGTTCACATCAGCAAACCACTTGCCCACACAAAGCCGATATGTGCAAAAATTATTTGGTTGTGCAAACCAACAGTTTCATCAGCTGTCCGAGTGGCTGGTCTCAGACGATCCTGCAGGTGAAGAAGACGGATTTGGAGGTCCTGGGCTGGCGTGGTTACACGTGGTCTTCGGTTGTGAGGCCGGTTGGATGTGCTGCCAAATTCTCTAAAACGACTTTGTAGGTGGCTTATGTTAGAGAAATGAACATTAACCTCTCAGGGATTGCTGGGGGCGCTAGCGCCCCAATCCCGACACTACCAGGTGAAATGTAAGGCGCCAAATTCAAAATCCAAAAGTTGAATTATTAAACATCCACCAATATACAAGTGTTCCATACTCATCAAAAGCTCTGTTTCTTGGCAATATCACAGCGTTGTCAGATTTCAAAAAGGCTTTACGGCGAAAGCAGCACATTTGATTGTTTGAGGGTAGCACCTCACATATTTTTCCCATAGCCATGAATCGATTAGCCATCACGGCACACACATAACACATTTCACAGCGAAAACAAATCAATTACCTGTTGAAGAACTTCTGCTGAGGTCATCCTAAGTGTCCAACGAAGACAATCCATGGTTCTTTTGTTAGAAAAAGTAATGTATTTTATCCATAAATCTCCATTTGGTTCGCGCGTTATAATCAGAAACGACAGCCTCCACTCCTCCATTGAAACGTGAAGCAAACTCGTTCATCTTATACCTATAAACTTGTCCAAGAACAATCAAACATAGTTTTAAATGTATCCTTAGGAACACTTTTACGTATATTTACTATTATAAATCAACCGGAATATAAACTGATCGATAAAGACGGTAAAAAAAGACACTGCCGGGAGCGCGCGCTGGGTACTGTTTACATAAAAAGGTCACTTCCTGGTTTGCTCTTCTTCTCTGGTCTAATTCATCCAAAATGAAAATTTACACTGTCTCGAGACTGTTGACATCTAAAGGAAGCGATGGGTACTGCATTCATATGCCCTTATATGGTCATTTTCATGAGGGAGGGGTTCCAAATGAGCAATGTGTCAAAATCACTTCTTCCAGGACAGAAATTCCTCTGGGTTTCACCTGCCATATGCGTTCTGTTTCACTCACAGACAAATGTTTAACACTTTTGGAAAATTCAGAGTGTTTCCTATCCAATGGTACTAAATATGTGCATATCCTATTTTCTGGGCCTGAATGGGAGGCATTTTACTTTGGGCACGCCAGGCTCTCCAAAACCGACCCCTCAGCTGCCACTCCCTAACAAGTTAAATTATCTGGCAACAGCTCTGATGGCATGAGATTATCTGGCAACTTGAGATCTGTGGCATTGTGTTGTGTGACAAAACTGTACATTTTAGAGTGGTCTTTTATTGCTCCCAGCACAAGTGCACCAGTGTAATCATCATGCTGTTAAAAAAAAAGCTTGTGTATATGCAAAATTTGAGAGAAATAAACTTTTTTTTTGCCTATGGAAAATGTCAGGGATCTTTTATTTCAGCTCATGAAACATGGGACCAACACTTTACATGTTGTGTTTATATTTTTGTTCAGTGTAAAAGTAACACATAGTGGTGAGTCATGAGAAGAATTGCTTTGATTATAAAGTTTTATCAATGTTCTTGTCATTAATGAAGTCAAGACTTCAACCCAGATCCGTCGTTCCCCCAAAGCCTTCTAACCTCAAACAATTGGAGCCAAACATCCCAAACCATTTCCAGACCAGAAACCAGAACAGACCAAACCCGAACCAGAACCAACCCCCATCAGGGGAGAGGAGCCAGGAGAGGAAACAACATCAACTACCGGAGGGGAAGGTGAAGAGGATTGTGCGCAAGTTCAGCAGCCAGGAGAATGAGGTGATGGGGCAGGCAGGACTAGAGACAAGAACAGGGGTAGAGGCAGGGGCAGAGACAGTGACTGGGGCAAAGCAGGGAGGCGGTGGGGTGGTGGGGTGGACAAGGACAAGGACAGAGGCAGGACAGCAGGCAGACAGTAACAGGGGACAGACAAGGGCCCGGAAGGCCGACTATGATGCTATAATAATGAGCCCTTCTGTGGAACTCAGCCTCATACCACCTCCAGTACCATTGAGAAAGCCACGTTCTGGCCCTCAGACACAACCTACAGCACAACCCACAGCACAGAGTGATGCCGTGCCCCTGGGGCAGAAGGCAGACAACCATCCGGGCACCCTTCTCACACCTGGACATGGACGAGGAAACAGATCAGGTAAGCCAAGTCACATCTCTTAACCTCAGAACGTTCTTTGTAAAATGATTAGGAGTCAGCGCTATTTTCTGACAATGAATACGTGAAAAAGGCTGCGTTGCTGCACATGAAGGAACAGAGAAAACCTTGTGGTATATTGGTGTTCCTATATATCCATGTCCATATGAAGAAGAGAAAGAGTAAAAAACAATCATGTCTCAGACGTACAGACTCTGTTTTATGTTCCAAGTAGTCTCTTGTGACATTAATGTAAAAATTGAGTAGCGGGAGATTTGGTTCTGGGTGCCAAGGTTAGGTTCACATGGAATGGATTATTTGATATAATAATGTTGCCCTAAGTAAGTAACAAATAACAAACAAGCACAGTGTATTTCACACTCACAACACATTATCACACATTCTCTTTCAGCTCCCGATGGTAGTGAGGTGGATGAAGCGCCTGTATGTATTACCATTGAGAGCAGACAAACCCCAGGCTCGGCAGCCACCCATAGTGGTCACCATGGCAACATGACACAGTGCCTGTGCATCTGTCACCTGAGGAGAACTGGCATGAAGTTAGTCTGGGTTCCTCTGGAGGAAGAGGAAGATAACTATGTAGAGGTGATAGGGGATGAAGAAAAAGACAAACGAGGGAATGAGCACCAGAAGAGAGTGGTGAAGGTGGGGGAGGAAGAGGAGGAAGATGACTACATAGAAGTGACAGGGGATGAAGAGAAAGAAAAACGAGGGAATGAGGACCAGAAAAGAGAGAGGAAGGAGGTGAATGAAGAGATGTTGGGATCTTTCAGAGCAGATGAGCGAGGGGGGAAAAGTCAGACTGGGTGCCAGACAGAGACAGCTGCTGTGTTCAGTGAGCTCAGAGAGGTCAGAGTTCACGAGGTCAGCGAGAATAACAGCCAGAGATCCATCCCTTCAAAACATAACACATCATCCAATGCAGAATCTTCCCTGGCCCTGATGATCTGCTCACAGCACAGCTCATACCAGCATAGCACACAACAGCACAGCTCAAACACCAAGCACAACTCACACCAGCACAGCTCACACCAGCACAGCTCACACGCCAAGCAGACTAGACCCCCTCAAAACAAAACTGAGACATATGATGAGGAGGTTACATATGAGACCATGCCCATGTTTGACAGAGAAAAACCACATCCACCCCCACCCCCATGCCTGATGCAACCTCCACTGACGAACAAGACGCAGCATCCCTTTCCTCCGAAGGATCATCTCCAGAGAACCCTTCTCCAGAACATGTCCACTCCCTCTCTCTCTGGCCTACTAACCTCAATTTCAAAGTCAGACATCCAGAAGAGCACCCCTTCCCCTCTGACTCCTCCTTCCATCTCCCACGGCAACCCCCATCAGCAAATCCTGCGACCTCTGCCTCCACTTCCTGTTTTACATGATCTACTCCCCTGCCCCATCATGCCCCGGCCTCCTCAAGTCAGACCTCAGATTCCAATGAAACCTCTTCCACCTAACCCTGAGCCCAGTGGCCCTAGCTGTCCCAGCCGACACTCATCCACAGGTGGGTAGAAGTAAAACTTATAGATATGGATTCTATGGTTGATTTGGTTATGAATCTAGCAATTCTATTTCTATGGGGAAAATTCTCACAATTCAATAATGAATCAATGGAGAAATATTAGAAACCAGATGAAATCACCACTTTCCCTCCCAGATGCTGATGTTAGGGATGACTGGGTGACCTTAGACGAGGAAGACGTAGAGGAGTAAGTCTGCGCTGCCATAGTGGCAACTCTCAACATAAAGTACAACACAAACACAATAAATGTGTTTACATCTATGTTATGAATCATCTCAAACGTTTAAAAGTTTGATAAATATGTTTTACATTCAGCATTGTGTTTCCACAGGCCACAGGAACAGGCAGATAGTCCCAGGAGGATCTCCTCAGACTGGGGACCTTTGAGGCTGGACGGTACAGACTCTCTTGATTTTGTTTTATTTCTGATATTACAACACGGAGACAATATACACTGAGTATACCAAATAGGAACACATATTGAGTTGCATCCATTCTTGATACACACGGGTAACTATTGAGCGTGAAAAATCCAGCAGCATTGCAGTTCTTGACACAAACCTGTGCGCCTGGCACCTACTACCGTACCCTGTTCAAAGGCACTTACATATTTTGTCTTGCCCATTCACCCTCCGAATGGCACACCTACACAATCCATGTCTCAATTGTCTCAAGGCTTAAAAATCATTATTTAACCTGTCTCCTCACCTCAATCTACACTGATTGAAGCAGATTTAACAAGTGACATCAATAAGGGATCATAGCTTTCACCTGAATTCACCTGGTCAGTCTATGTCATGCAAAGAGCAGGTGTTCTTAATGTTTTGTTTACTCAGTGTATCTTTTTACCTTTCTTCTCTTCCTCTCTCTCCCTGACCCTGAATATCTCTCCCTGCCCCCTCCCCCTCGTTATTGCTACCCCACCTCACCCCACCACTGCCAACCCACTCCCCTCCACTCTCAGAACCTCTGTACCAGATCTACCAGGCTAAGTCCATCAAGGAGGCAATCCAGCTCCAGAGCATCAGCCGGAGTGCCAGCAGGGCCACCGTGGACCTCCATATGAGGCTGAGGGGTGGTGGGTCCTTAGGGGCCCCTAAGGGCCAGTCCTCCAGGGCCAGGAATGGCCCCGCAGAGGTCAGTCTCAATAAATAATGAGAGTGCTCAACTCTAAATCCTCTTCTGTAAACAAGCAAAAAGGGTGCTTTGAACCAAAAATGTGTCACATAAAAATTAAAAAGGCCAGCACTCGAATATGATTTATTTTCTTCCACTCCGTGGAGGTCACACTGTGGCAGGAGCTACCGGTGGTCAGAGACAGTGGGATCCTGGAGAGACTCAGTCCAGAGGAGCTGCAGAGACAGGAGGTGAGAGGAGGGTGGAGGGGAGGAGAGAGGGAAGGGAAGGGCAGGGGGATAAGGGAAGGAAGGAGAAGGAGGGGAATGGAAGGGAAAGAAGAAGGGTGGATATGTGGGGAAGGGAGGATGTGGTGAGGAAAGGAGGGGGGAGAGGAGGGGAGAGTGGAGTCAGTTATATTGTCAGTTACATTATACCAGTCCTATATCGTACCAAATTCCTTTGTGAAAAATGTTCTATCAGAAATTTATGTTAATGTTTTTTTCTATCAGAGCATGTTTGAAGTATTGACATCGGAAGCCTCGTACCTCCACTCACTGAACGTTCTCACTGATCACTTCCTGATGTGTCGGGACCTTGACGACACACTGGTGATCCATGACAAGAAGACCCTCTTCTCCAACATACTCCATGTGTATGAGGTCAGCGAGAGGTAAATGTTGTCTGGAAAACAAACATAACAGATGAAGGAAGAGTGGATGGAAGGAAGGAGGGATGGAGAGAGAGGGGATGGAGGGAGAGGGGATGGAGGGAAGGTGATGGAAGGAGAGGGACGGAGTGGATGGAAGGAGAGGGGATTGAAGAGAAGGGATGGAAAGAGAGCGGATTAGGGGGGAAGGGATGGAGAGAGAGGGGATGGAGGGAGAGGGAAAAGAAGGAGAGTGGATGGAAAGAGAGGGGATGGGGGAGAAGGGTTGGAGGGAGAGGGGGGATGGAGTGAGAGGGGATAAGGAAGGGATGATACAGGGGACTGTAAAGAAAGAGATATCCAACCTACGTAAGTTGAAACATCCCTCACTCTCAAATTCTTCTCCCAGGTTCTTGAAGGATCTTCTGAATAGGATCGATGAGAACATTATGATAACTGATGTGTGTGACATCATCCACCAATACGCCCTGTACGACTTCTCAGTCTACATTGATTACATCCGTAACCAGGGTTACCAGGAGAGGGCCTACAGCTCCCTCATGTGAGTAAATAAGTTTACCCACCACACCTTATAAGGCCCATGTACTTATGGATTATGTGCTTCTGAGTTTTGAAATAAATATATATATTTATTTATTTTAAGACTATTGGGCAAAACAACCCAAAACACAACCAAAACAAACTGCAAATGCATCCAACAAGTTTGTAGAGTCACAAGCTTGATGCAAGGAATACAGTGAGGGAAAAAAGTATTTGATCCCCTGCTGATTTTGTACGTTTTCCCACTGACAAAGAAATGATCAGTCTATCATTTTAATGGTAGGTATATTGAAACAGTGAGAGACAGAATAACAACAAAAAATACAGAAAAACGCATGTGAAAAATGTTAGAAATTTATTTTGCGTTTTAATGAGGGAAATAAGTATTTGACCCCCTCTCAATCCAAAAGATTTCTAGCTCCCAGGTATCTTATACAGGTAACGAGCTGAGATTAGGAGCACACTCTTAAAGGGAGTGCTCTTAATCTCAGTTTGTTACCTGTATAAAGACACCTGTCCACAGAAGCAATCAATCAGATTCCAAACTCTCCACCATGGCCAAGACCAAAGAGCTCTCCAAGGATGTCAGGGACAAGATTATAGGCCTACACAAGGCTGGAATGGACTACAAGACCATCGCCAAACAGCTTGGTGAGATGGTGACAACAATTGGTGCAATTATTCGCAAATGGAAGAAACACAAAAGAACTGTCAATCTCCCTCATCCTGGGGCTCCATGCAAGATCTTACCTCGTGGAGTTGCAATGATCATGAGAACGGTGAGGAATCAGCCCAGAACTACACGGGAGGATCTTGTCAATGATTTCAAGGCAGCTGGGACCATAGTCACCAAGAAAACAATTGGTAACACACTACGCCGTGAAGGACTGAAATCCTGCAGCGCCCGCAAGGTCCCCCTGCTCAAGAAAGCACATATACATGCCCGTCTGAAGTTTGCCACTGAACATCTGAATGATTCAGAGGACAACTGGGTGAAAGTGTTGTGGTCATATGAGACCAAAATGGAGCTCTTTGGCATCAACTCAACTCGCCATGTTTGGAGGAGGAGGAATGCTGCCTATGACCCCAAGAACACCATCCCCACCGTCAAACATGGAGGTGGAAACATTATGCTTTGGGGGTGTTTTTCTGCTAAGGGGACAAGACAACTTCACCGCATCAAAAAGGACGATGGACGGAGCCATGTACCGTCAAATCTTGGGTGAAAACCTCCTTCCCTCAGCCAGGGTATTGCAAATGGGTCGAGGATGGGTACGTGACACACGGCCAAGGCAACAAAGGAGTGGCTCAAGAAGAAGCACATTAAGGTCCTGGAGTGGCCTAGCCAGTCTCCAGACCTTAATCCCATTGAAAATCTGTGGAGGGAGCTAAAGGTTCGAGTTGCCAAACGTCTGGCCTCGAAACCTTAATGACTTGGAGAAGATCTGCAAAGAAGGAGTGGGACAAAATCCCTCCTGAGATGTGTGCAAACCTGGTGGCCAACTACAAGAAACATCTGACCTCTGTGATTGCCAACAAGGGTTTTGCCACCAAGTACTAAGTCATGTTTTGCAGAGGGGTCAAATACTTATTTCCCTCATTAAAATGCAAATCAATTTATAAAAATTTTCACGTGTTTTTCTGGATTTTTTTTGTTGTTATTCTGTCTCTCACTGTTCAAATAAACCCACATTAAAATTATAGACTGATCATTTCTTTGTCAGTGGGCAAACGTACAAAATCAGCAGGGGATCAAATACTTTTTTCCCTCACTCTATGGGACGAAATACTAAAAAAAATATACTATAAGAGAATTTGTCCAAATACTTATGACTTCTTTGGGGGCTAGATACATTTCTAAACGGTAAAACATATATATGAAAATACCCTGAAATAAAAGGTGACCTTTTGTTCCTCATACGAAACATTTGATTTCCAATCCAAAATGCTGGAGCATAGAGACATATTTTAAATTGTAGCTTCCCTGTTATGTAGTTGGACAGTGAAGCAACATTTTTACATTTGGCTCTGTACTCCAGCATATTTTTTTGTTTTTTTGTTATCAAATATTTTTATTGTTATTGGTAAAACAAGTACACATGGACAAAGAAACAAGCGAAAAGACGGAACAAGAACAAGACAAACATTTCCCTCCCACTCACAGGACTTCCCTAACTAATAGTTAGATTAGTAGTTCATACCAGCGATCTTACTGAGTCACATGCTGATGAAAGAGCCGTTATGTTTCTTTCACTAGCCTCATGCCTATGTGCTACAGACATTTCCATGTTTATAATGTCTATGAATGACAGCAGCCACTGATGTCTGTTTGAAGAATGAGGAGCCCACCAACTTGAGGCTATACTTTTTTGGCTGCTGTTTATCCAGCCAGACAAATACAGTGGGGCAAAAAAGTATTTAGTCAAGTTCTCTCACTTAAAAAGATGAGAGAGGCCTGTAATTTTCATCATAGGTACACTTCAACTATGACAGACAAAATGAGGAAAATCACATTGTAGGATTTTTAATGAATTTATTTGCAAATTATGGTGGAAAATAAGTATTTGGTCACATACAAACAAGCAAGATTTCTGGCTCTCACAGACCTGTAACTTCTTCTTTAAGAGGCTCCTCTGTCCTCCACTCGTTACCTGTATTAATGGCACCTGTTTGAACTTGTTATCAGTATAAAAGACACCTGTCCACAACCTCAAACAGTCACACTCCAAACTCCACTATGGCCAAGACCAAAGAGCTGTCAAAGGACACCAGAAACAAAATTGTAGACCTGCACCAGGTTGGGAAGACTGAATCTGCAATAGGTAAGCAGCTTGGTTTGAAGAAATCAACTGTGGGAGCAATTATTAGGAAATGGAAGACATACAAGACCACTGATAATCTTCCTCTATCTGGGGCTCCACGCAAGATCTCACCCCGTGGGGTCAAAATGATCACAAGAACGGTGAGCAAAAATCCCAGAACCACACGGGGGGACCTAGTGAATGACCTGCAGAGAGCTGGGACCAAAGTAACAAAGCCTACCATCAGTAACACACTACGCTGCCAGGGACTCAAATCCTGCAGTGCCAGACGTGTCCCCCTGCTTAAGCCAGTACATGTTCAGGTCTGAAGTTTGCTAGAGAGCATTTGGATGATCCAGATGAGGATTGGGAGAATGTCATATGGTCAGATGAAACCAAAATAGAACCTTTTGGTAAAAACTCAACTCGTCGTGTTTGGAGGACAAAAAATGCTGAGTTGCATCCAAAGAACACCATACCTACTGTGAAGCATGGGGGTGGAAACATCATGCTTTGGGGCTGTTTTTCTGCAAAGGGACCAGGACGACTGATCCGTGTAAAGGAAAGAATGAATGGGGCCATGTATCGTGAGATTTTGAGTGAAAACCTCCTTCCATCAGCAAGGGCATTGAAGATGAAACGTGGCTGGGTCTTTCAGCATGACAATGATCCCAAACACACCGCCCGGGCAACGAAGGAGTGGCTTCGTAAGAAGCATTTCAAGGTCCTGGAGTGGCCTAGCCAGTCTCCAGATCTCAACCCCATAGAAAATCTTTGAAAGTCCGTGTTGCCCAGCGACAGCCCCAAAACATCACTGCTCTAGAGGAGATCTGCATGGAGGAATGGGCCAAAATACCAGCAACAGTGTGTGAAAACCTTGTGAAGACTTACAGAAAACGTTTGACCTCTGTCATTGCCAACAAAGGGTATATAACAAAGTATTGAGATAAACTTTTGTTATTGACCAAATACTTATTTTCCACCATAATTTGCAAATAAATAAATTAAAAATCCTACAATGTGATTTTCTGGATTTCTTTTTCTCATTTCGTCTGTCATTGTTGAAGTGTACCTATGATGAAAATTACAGGCCTCTCTCATCTTTTTAAGTTGGAGAACTTGCACAATTGGTGGCTGACTAAATACTTTTTTGCCCCACTGTATGTCGCTGCTTGAGAGACAGGTCCAAAGTAGTGTCATCATATAACAGTAAAATAGATGGTGAACATACATTTCTCCCCATTATGTCAGAGAGACAGGATGAAACACATCTCCAGAAACGAAAACATTTGCCAGGAGCCCCCTGACAGCACAGTGAGCAATTCGGGGATTGTTGTGCAGTAAGTTCCATGGGCAAAATTGTAATGTTTTGTTTGATGATCGGGGTTTCTTGAAGCAATTGATATATTGGATCACGCTCTAGTCCAATTGATTACAGTAGTACGCATGGATTGGTCTTTCTTCCAAGAAGCATGGAAAGGAATTGCTTTGTGGGTAATTTTAATTAACAGACAATGTAATTTCGAAATAAATTCCTGTGTACTGAATAAACAATTTGTGAGTTGGATATATAGAGCATTCTTGCCCCCGTAGGCAGGCAAAGCAGAACGGGGCTGTAAGTAATAGAAATAGGAGGTGCAAGGTAGGCTAAATTGTTTCTGGAGGTCTTGTACACGGAAACAGTGGCCTTCAGTAATGTATGAGACCATTGAGGAAAATAGATATGTTTTCCAAACAGGTGCCAGACTGAAATAAGTTGTGAAACGTTAGTGTTAAATTTGAGTTTGCAGTGTTTGAGTGGGATATCAGAATGGGTTATGTCTTGGAGTCTGTGAGGGGCAACTCAGTTTTCCTCCAGGGGGCGCCGGGATACAGCGTATTAGGATTTAGCCATGAATACAGAGGGCGTAAAATAAGATAGAATTTGGGAGGTTTTGGCCACCTGCACATTTTTCCCACTGAAGGGTAGAGAATTTAATATGAGGGAGTTCCTCTTCCAAATGAATTCGGCAAGCAATCCCAATATACTGATGGTGGTGAAAGAGGGATCATGGAACTATAAAAGTTGATTCTTGGCAATATATTAATTTTAGTCTTGAGCCTGAAATGAGTTTGGGATTTGCTCCCATCTTTCCACATCAGACTCTATGCTTCTTAAGATGCTATTAGTTGTTTTTGACTATTGATTAGAAAGAAGGATAGATTTCTATTTCCAGTTTGCGGAAATGCTGGACTCTGGGAATGTTTACAGGCAGCTGTGAATTACACATTGCCTAGTTCAGCGGTAATAGAGCAGATTTGTTCAGTTTTTTATATCCAGATATAAAGCTGTAGTTATTAAAAACGCTGAAAAGGTTAGGTAATGACCGAGGTGCATTGCCAACATAGAGCAGTTTATCATCTGCATACAGAGATACAGTTTGTGGTGGTCTGTGCCAAGTACGGTGATGGGATCATAATGTTGTGACTGTCGGACCACTTGCACAAGTGGTTCTAGAGATAAAGCAAATACCAAAGGACTCTGGCAACCTTGGCAACTAGATCTGCCTATGTTGAAGTGGGATGACCATATTTTGCCAGTTAGTACCATGGCAGTGGGATTGGTATAAAGGACTTGGATCATGGAAATGAATTGTTCACCAATTCCCATACGTCGTAGGACGAGCCATAACAATTCCCATTATAGTAGCTTTATCTGAGTCTAATGAAAACATAGTAGGTGATGGAGAGTCAGTATAGACCCATAAAAAAATAGAGCAAGTGAAATTATAGCAGTGTTCACTTCTCTATTGAAGGAGCCCCTATTACTGAAATAATGAATAATGTCTAGAAGTAGTTGACCTAAAAAGATACAAATAACTGTGATTTCCTGGTATTCATTGTTTGGATTGCTTCTTTTAGTTCAAATCAGAGTAGGAACAAGCATCAGGGTGAAGCTGTGGCAAGTCACGGACAAAGGAGTTACATTTATCATTATCATGTGGGATCTCAGATCTATATAAACACACGGAATGTGGAATGTATTAATACTGGGTCAGAGTGTATGGTGCCGTTTTGGTTGGCACATAGTCTCTGTGCTAATAGAAGGCTTGGGAAACTGAGATTCTGCCCAGTGTCTATGTGAATAATTAAGTTATTTTCTGATAGTCTACTGATCAAGAATAGCTTGTGTAGATGACAGAGTGCATTTTTGTTTCTAGTGGTGATGATTGGAATTTCAAATCAGTAATTTTGCATTGTTTGAATTAGATTAATATAAGGTAGAGTATGAGCTAATAAAACCTTTGACCGCATCCCACAGTATTCGAGGAACCTCAACAGTCATTGTTTATATCAATGAATTCAGATAATTGCTCCTCCATCTGAGACATGAGCTGATGATTTCACCAAGAGAGGCTTTGCATAAAATACCCTTGTGGTCAGATAAAGCAGTGAGTAATATTCCAACATTTTGAACGTTATCAAACAGACCTTTAGAAGAAGAAATATAGTTAATTCTTGAGGTGTCTCAATTAATAAAAAGAGAAATCTCTGGCTGTAGGATTAAGACAGCACCATAGAGACATAGTTGATAGTCATTGGTCTCTCACCTCTGTTGGTCCAGTTCTATTATCCCATACAGCATTAAAATCACCACCAATAATCAGTCTGAAATCATACAATTGTAGCAAAATATTTGTTAATGAGCCTTGAAAGTTTTTATCAAATGTGTTTGGTGCACAGACTGACACCAGAGCAATTTTATGCGTATTGACTGTAGTTTTGATAAAAGTTATTATACCCTCAGAGTCATTACCTAAGTTAATGAATTGTAAATTTCGCTTTGCTACTATCATTGCCCCTCTTCTTTTTTTGTTGTACGAGGATATCACTTGATTCACATATTTTTGTAAAATTCTTTCTTCTTAATAAATCTAATGTCAGGCAGTGGGTAACTGGTGAAAAGGAGTCAGGCGCAAGAGAGCAAAGATGCGTGGACAAGGTATTTTAATAACGAAGCACCAGTACAAACAATAATACTCAGGTGCGGAAAATGCTGGTCACACATAATAACGGGCGTTATACAAAAACCCGGCAACAAAATAACCAGATTGCCTGAACAATCAAACAAACACGCACACAAACATGGGGGAAACAGAGGGTTAAAAAATGAACATGTAATTGGGGAATTGAAACCAGGTGTGAAAAAAAACAGACAAAACAAATGGAAACTGAAAAGTGGATCGGTGATGGCTAGAAAGCCGGTGGCGTCGACCGCCGAACGCCGCCCAAACAAGGAGAGGGACCGACTTCGGCGGAAGTCGTGACATCTAAGCTGCTAGCCCGCATGCGAGGCATATTTAAACCATCTACATTCCAACACAGCAGTGTGAAATGATTCAGAAAACATATTTAAAGACACAAAAGCAATGGAATTAAATAAGGTCCTTTCCCTTCCCCTAGTCCCCACACAAACCCTGAGGTAGACACAGTGACAAGCCATTCCACCTACAAGTAACCACAAAAAAAAAACAACCTATTACCCACCCCAAATAGATGTCAGAGAAAAAATCCCCACTTGACCACTCCAACCCCAAAGAAGTATGTCCGTGATCATTGTGAGAGGCTTGTAGAATCATGATTATTTTGTTTTTAGTTAATTGTTCGCCGGTAGGGGGTCCTGCGCACTCTGGGTATTAAAGCCAATTTGTGGTCTTTCTGGAATCTGCATTGGCCATACAGCATTTACTGCGATGCGGCCTCTGCAGAAGTCAGGGCATTTATTGCGCTTTGCGGAGCAAAGCTGTTGTGAAGGAAGTTGTCAAGGAAGTGAGTTTGTGTTCATACAGATCTTACCGCCCCCACCTACCGTCAACCAATCATGTCAATGCGGAGTTATACGGAGCCCTCCTCAATGTTAATTTTTTTTAAGGGTAAATGCTCTGCATGGTCTATCCGGTTTCTGCATTGGCCGATAAAGCATAAATCGTCCTTTACTGACTCAAATGAACAAAATCAGTCTAAAGATTCAGTCGGAAAGATCAAAGTCAGTAAAAAGAGCCGACCTTCCCATCACTATTCGTTAACCCACCAATCCACTTTGCAGGCAGACCAACAACCCGTTTGCGTTGGTGATGCGGAGGCTGGAGGAGTCTCCTCTATGTCGTCGTCTTCCCTTCTCCTCCTTTCTGCTTCTTCCTTTCCAGAGGATCACACGCATCAAGATCCTTGTACAGGTCAGTGGCTACATCTCTCCTACCCAGAATCATCATAATGTAATAATAATTAGAATCAATTAGATAGTTAGTTCTAATTCCATCACATGAATCAACATCCAGTGTCCGGTTTCCCAAAAGCATCTTAAGGCTAAGTTAATCGTTAGAACTTTCGTAGGAGAATCGTTAATTATGTCTCCCAAAACCATTGTTGCTAAAGTTGCACTTGAAAACGTTCGTTATTTAACGACTGCCTCAGCCACTCATAAAACAGCTGTGTTGTTTGCCCTTGTATATGTTACATCCCTTTATACACAGTCAATCTCCGCTAAACATAGAATCAAGATGTTTATCTGTCTCTCTCTTATCTGTCTCTTCTGAACAAAGTTGACTACAAATACAAAGTTGCAAATGTCTTTGCAATTGTTAGAAAAAAACGAAGGATGAAAACCGAGATGACTGCAGTGTTGAATACTGTAGGCCTTTAGGCTACGTAGACCAATATATTACAATCATATTGAAATCAATTTCATGTTCATTTCATTGAGTTCTGTTACTGTCTGTAATTTTACCTCAATATATTTTATGACGTGTAATAACGTGCAAAATGATGTGCCAAATCTTGATTTAGTGCATTATTGCAGGGTAAGCATCGTCAGTATTGTGGAATCATTTTAACGTTAAGGTAAGATTTCAATGGATAAAACTGTTCCGAGAGCAGCGCTCTTTCTTTCGATCCTATCAGTATCGACAAATGCCTCAACGATGCACTTAGAGAACGTTCTCTCCGAGTGTTGTTTTGGGAAATGCATGGTACATCTTCGGCCATTGTAGGAAAGGTCGCAGGTCAAATTACAGACACATGCAAAAAAATGTATGCACTCACTTTACTGAACGTCTGTGTCCCAAATGGCACCCTATTCCATACAGTGCACTACTTTTGACCAGAGCCCTATTGGTCCTTGGCAAAAGTACTTCACTATATAGGGAATAGGGTGAAATTGGGACACAGTCTAAGTCTGCTTTTCCACACAGAACATCCTGAAGAGGACTAAAGAGGGCACTAGAGAGGAGAACACTGCCTCTAGAGCCCTGACCTCAGTGTCTGAGGTAACACCTATTCCATCTACCCCAATTTGATACACTATATGACCAAAGGTATGTGGACACCTGCTTGTCAAACATCTCATTCCAAAATCATGGGCATTAATATGGAACTGGTCCCCCCCTTTACTGCTATAACAGACTCCACTCTTCTGGGAAGGCTTTCCAATAGGTGTTGTAACATTGCTGCAGGGACTTCCATTCAGTCACAAGAGTGTTAGTGAGGGCGAGCACTGATGTTGGGCAATTAGACCTGGCTCGCAGTCGGTGTTCCAATTCATCCCAAAGGTATTCGATGGGGTTGAGGTCAAGGCTCTCGACACACAATTTCTGTTTGGACCTCGCTTTGTGCACAGTGGCATTGTAATGCTGAAACAGGAAAGGGCCTTCTCCAAACTTTTGCCACAAAGTTGGAAGCACAGAATCGTCTCGAATGTCATTGTGTGCTGTAGCGTTAAAATGTCCCTTTACTGGAACTAAGGGGCTTAGCCAAACAATGACAAACATCCCCAGACCATTGTTCCTCTCCACAAAACTACAGTACACAGTTGAAAGTACGCATTGGGGCAGGTAGCTTTCTCCAGGCATCCGCCAAACTCAGATTCGTCTGTCAGACTGCCGGATGGTGAAGAGTGATTCATCACTCCAGAGAATGCGTTTCCGCTGCTCTAGAGTACGCGTTTCCGCTGCTCCAGAGTACAATGGCGGCGAGCTTTACACCGCTCCATCCGACACTTGGCATTGCAATCTTAGACTTGTGTGTGGCTGTTCAGCTATCGAGACCCATTTCATGAAGCTCCCAACAAACACTTATTGTGCTGACGTTGCTTCCAGAGGCAGTTTGGAACTCAGTAGTGAGTGTTGCAACCGAGGACAGACACGCTTCAGCACTCGGCAGTCCCGTTCTGTGAGCTTGTGTGGCCTACCACTTTGCGGCTGAGCTGTTGTTGCTCCTAGACGTTTGCACTTCACAATAACAGCACTTGTTATTATTATTGTTTTTAACTTTATTTAACTAGGCAAGTAAGTTAACTAGGCAATAAATTCTTATTTACAATGACAGCCTACCAAAATGCCTCTTGAGGGGATGGAGGCTGGAATAAAAAATATAGGACAAAACACACATCACGACAAGAGAGACACCAAAACACTACATAAAGAGAAACCTAACACAACACCATAGCATGGCAGCAACACATGACAATACAGTATGGTAGCAACACAACATGACAACAACATGGTAGCATCACAACATGGTAGCAGCACAAAACATAGTACAAACGTCATTGGGCACAGACAACAGAACAAAGGCAAGAAGGCAGAGACAACAATGCATCACACGAAGCAGCCACAACTGTCAGTAAGTGTCCATGGTTGAGTCTTTGAATGAAGAGATGACCAGGACAGCTCTAACAGGGAAGACATTTTACAAACTGACTTGTTGGAAAGGTGGCATCCTATGACGTTGCCATGTTGAAAGTCACTGAGCTCTTGAGTAAGGCAATTCTACTGTCAATGTTTGTCTATGGAGATTGCATGGTTGTGCGCTCGATTTCATACACCTGTCAGCAACGGGTGTGGCTGAAATATCAGAATCCACTCATTTGGGGTGTCCACATACGTCTGTATATATAGTGTACTGTTGGATTCTGGGTTAAACTTGGAACATTGCTATCCTAGAGACTGGTTTTTACATCAGAAGTTAATGGTTATTTGTAGGAGCTAGATGGCTTTGGAATGTGCTGGGTGGACAGGATGAAATTACAGGATTGCTATAGGGGATACGGGTGGAGTTCTTTGGATTAAGCATCAAGGGGGTTGAGGTCAGGTCAGATCCCCTTAAGGGAAAAACAATGGTTTATTACACAATCACGTCGTCTTCCTGTCCAACCATAAAATATGTAAGGATTGGAGAGAAGGAGGAGTGCCTAAATTGAAGTATATATACTTGTGGTGGTGGAAACATGCAGCTGAATTGATCCTCTGGGAAGAATTAAACTTGGTTAAGCTTCCATAGTGTCCGTTGAGTTATTTACTCTGAGAATTAGAACCGAACAGTACGTATTGGTCACTGTAGACATGCAAGCAGTATAAAATATAAAACATACACTATGAACAATGTGCCATTGAAAATAAGTAGGCCTGTTGTAAAGATCTGAAATCCATTAGGAAATGGACAGCAGTCTTTCTGTTGGATACTTCTTCAAAATACTGGGCCAACAAAACCTTACCAAAATGTGCTCCACTACACCTTCACTCTTTGTTGTTATTCTCCCTCTTCCAGATCATCAAGGAGTCCAACACCCAGGTGGGTCAGATGAAGCAGATGGAGGAACTCATACAAGTCAATAACACACTGGAGTTTAACAAACTCAAGGTATGTTCATATACATGTCATTACCACACTGGAGTTCATCAAAAGGAAGGTATGTTCATAAACATGTCATTATTAGCACATTGGAGTTCCACAAACTCAAGGTATCTTCATATATAGTACCAGTCAAAGGTTTGGACACACCTACTCATTCAAGGGTTTTTCTTTATTTGTCCTATTTTCTACATTGTAGAATAATAGTGAAGACATCAAAACTATGAAATAACACATATGGAATCATGTAGTAACCAAACAAGTGTTATTGAGATTCTTCAAAGTAGCCACCCTCACTCTTGGCATTCTCTCAATCAGCTTCATGAAGTAGTCACCTGGAATGCATTTCAATTAACAGGTGTGCTTTGTTAAACGTTAGTTTGTGGAATTTCTTTCCTTCTTAATGCGTTTGAGCCAGTCAGTTGTGTTGTGGTATACAGAAGATAGCCCTATTTGGTGAAAGACCAAGTCCATATTATGGCAAGAACAGCTCAAATAAGCGAACAGAAATGACAGTCCACCATTACTTTAAGACATGAAGGTCAGTCAGTACTGAACATTTTAAGAACTTTGAAACTCTCTCCAAGTGCAGCAAAAACCATCAAGCGCTATGATGAAACTGGCTTTCGTGAGGACTGCCACAGGAAAGGAAGACCCAGAGTTACCTCTGCTGCAGAGGATAAATTCATTAGAGTTACCAGCCTCAGAAATCGGCAATTAACTGCACTTCAGATTGGACCTCCGAGTTCAAGTAACAGACACATCTCAACAGAATAATAGAGAGTGATGGAGTGCTGCATCAGATGACCTGGCCTCCACAATCTCCCGACCTCAACCCAATTGAGGTGGTTTGGAAGAGTTGGACCGCAGAGTGAAGGAAAAGCAGCCAACAAGTGCTCAGCAAATGTGGGAACTCCTTCAAGACTGTTGGAAAAGCATTCGAGGTGACTACCTCATGAAGCTGGTTGAGAGAATGCAACGCTGTCATCAAGGCAAAGGGTGGCTAGTTCGAAGAATCTAAAATCTAAAATATATTTTGATTTGGGCGCCGACAGATATAGCCCCTAAGCAACCTAAGCAACTTTCATCATTTTGTTTTTGTGTCTGTTATTTCTTACATTATTAGCCCAGAAAATGTTTTGTTACAACATACAGCCGGTAACCAGCATTATGACCAGGAATACGACTTTCCCGAATTTGATCTTTTGTTCGTACCTCCCAGGGCAATTTAACTTATTCCAGAGGCTACTCCAAAGAGAAGAGGTATTCGGAGTGGACTTCTAGTCCTGACTTCTAGTCAGGAGGTGTGCACACCATCTACCACTTCAGAGTATATTACTCGCTAATGTTCAGTCTCTGGATAATGAAGTAGACGAGCTCAGGGCGTCCTGGACTTCCTTATGGCCGCCCACAGGTGGTGAAGGTAGGAAACACCTCCACTTCGCTGATCCTCAACACTGGGGCCCCTCAAGTGTGCGTGTTCAGCCTCCTCCTGTACTCCCTGTTCACCTATGACTGCGTGGCCACACACGCTTCCAACTCAATCATCAAGTTTACAGATGACACAACAGTTGTAGGCCTGATTACCAACAATGACGAGAAAGGCTATAGGGAGGAGGTGAGGGCCCTGGGAGAGTGGTGCCAGGAAAATAATCTCTCACTCAACATCAACAAAACAAAGTAACTGATCGTGGACTTCAGGAAACTGCAGAGGGAGCACGCCCCTATCCACATCAACGGGACCGCAGTGGAGAAGGTGGAAAGCCTCAACTTCCTCAGCGTACACATCACTGACAAACTGAAATGGTCCACCCACTAAGACAGTGTGGGGAAGAAGGTGCAACAGCGCCTCTTCAACCTCAGGAGGCTGAAGAAATTTGGCTTGGCCCCTAAAACCTTCACAAATGTACAATTTAGAGCATCCTGTTGGGCTGTATCACCGCCTGGTATGGCAACTGCACCACCCGCAACCGCAGAGCTCTCCAGAGGGTGATGCGGTCTGTGCAGCTCATCACCGGCATGCCTGCCTTCCATGATTTGACTTTTCTGGTTACTACATGATTCCATATGTGTTATTTAATAGTTTTGATGTCTTCACTATTTTTCTACAATGTAGAAAATATTAAAAATATAGAAAAACCCTTGAATGAGTAGGTGTCCAAACTTTTGACTGTTGTGTCATTACCACACTGGAGTTCCACAACTCAAGGTATGTTTATTCTTTCACAGATTTCATAACACACTGTGTGCCCTCAGGCCCCTACTCCACGACTAACACATATCTACAGTACTAAATGTATAGTGCGTATGTTATCGTGTGTGTTTAAGTATGCATGTGTCTGTCTGTGCCAATGTTTGTGTTGCTTCACAGTCCCTGCTGTTCCATATGGTGTTTTTTTATCTGTTTTTTAAATCTAATTTTACTGCTTGCGTCAGTTACTTGATGTGGAATAGAGTTCCATGTAGTCATGGCTATATGTAGTACTGTGTGCCTCCCATAGTCTGTTCTGGGGGACTGTGAAGAAACCTCTTGTGGCATGTCTTGTGGGGTATGCATGGGTGTCCGAGCTGTGTGCCAGTAGTTTAGACAGACATCTTGGTGCATTCAACATGTCAATACCTACTTTCAGCCAGGAGAGATTGACATGCATATTATTAATATTAGCTCTCTGTGTACATCCAAGGGCCAGCTGTGCTGCCCTGTTCTGAGCCAATTGCAATTTTCCTAAGTCCTTTTTTGTGGCACCTGACCACACGACTGAAAGGTAGTCAAGATGCGACAAAACTAGGGCCTGTAGGACCTGCCTTGTTGATAGTGTTGTTAAGAAGGTAGAGCATCGCTTTATTATAGACAGACGTCTCCCCATCTTAGCTACATCAATATGTTTTGACCATGACAGTTTACAATCTAGGGTTACTCCAAGCAGTTTAGTCATCTTGCTCAATTTTCACATTATTTATTACAAGATTTAGTTGAGGTTTAGTGAGTGTTTTGTTCCAAATACAATGCTTTAGTTTTAGAAATATTTAGGGCTAACTTATTCCTTGCCACCCACTCTGAAACTAACTGCAGCTGTTGAGTGTTGCAGTCATTTCAGTCTCTGTATTAGCTGACGTGTATAGTGTTGAGTCATCTGTTAGACAAGTAACTCTGTATCCACATTATAGCAGGGGATGTAAAGCCTTAACACATATGTTTTTCCAGCAGAAGAATATGATCGATAATGTCAAAAGCTGCACTGAAGTCTAACAAGACAGCCCCCACAATAATTGTATCATCAATTTCTCAGAGCCAATCATCAGTAGTTTATCTAAGTGCTGTGCTTGTTGAGTGTCCTTACCTACAAGCATGCTGAAATTCTGTTGTCAATTTGTTTAGTGTGAAATAGCATTGTATCTGGTCAAACACCATTTTTTCCAGAAGTTTACTAAGGGTTGGTAATAGGCTGATTGGTCGGCTATTTGAGCCAGTAAAGGGGGCTATTCTATTCTTGGGAGGCGGAATGACTTTAGCTTCCCTCCAGGCCTGAGGGCACACGCTCTCTACTAGGCTTAAATTGAAGATGTGGCAAATAGGAGTGGCGTCTGCTATTATCCTCAGTAATTTTCCACCCAGATTGTCAGACCCCGGTGGCTTGTCATTGTTGATAGACAACAATTTTTCATCTCTTCCACACTGACTTTATGGAATTCAAAAGTACAATTCCTGTCTTTCATAATTTGGTCCGATATACTTGGATGTGTAGTGTCAGCGTTTGTTGCTGGCATGTCATCCCTAAGTTTGATTATCTTGCCAATGAAAAAGTAATTAAAGTAGTTTGCAATATCAGTGGGCTTTGTGGTGAATAAGCCATCTGATTCAATGAATGAAAAGCCGAGCTGGCTTTTTTCCCAAAACTTCATTTAAGGTACCCCAAAGCTTTTTACTATCATTCTTTATATATTTTATCTTTGTTTCATAGTGTAGTTTATTTTTATTTTTCATTTAGTTTAGTCACATGATTTCTTAATTTGCAGTACGTTTGCCAATCAGTTGGGCTGCCAGACTTAATTCCCATACCTTTTGCCTCATCCCTCTCAAACATAACATTTTTCAATTCCTCATCAATCCATGGGGATTTAGCAGTTTTTACAGTCACTTCTTAATGGGTGCATGATTAGTAGTAACTGGAATAAGTAGTTTCATTAATGCGTCAAATGCAGCGTCTGGTTGCACCTTATTACACATCACAGACCAGCAAATATTCTTTACATCATCAACATATGAATTATTGTATGATCTCCGAGATGTGTCTGTTACTTGAACTCTGTGAGGTGCAATCTGAGGTGCAGTTAATGCGCCAATTTCTGAGGCTGGTAACTAACTTATCCTCTGCAGCAGTGGTAACTCTGGGTCTTCCTTTCCTGTGGCGGTCCTCATGAGAGCCAGTTTCATCATAGCGTTTGATGGTTTTTGTGACTGCACTTGAAGAAACGTTCAAAGTTCTTGAAATGTTCTGTATTGACTGACCTTCATGTCTTAAAGTAATGATGGACTATTATTTCTCTTTGCTCATTTGAGATGTTCTTGCCATAATATGGACTTAGTCTTTTACCAAATAGGGCTATCTTCTGTATAGCACCCCTACCTTGTCACAACACAACTAATTGGCTCAAACGCATTAGGGAAAGAAATTCCACAAATTTACTTTTAACAAGGCACACCTGTTAATTGAAATGCATTCCAAGTGATTACCTCATGAAACTTGTTGAGAGAATGCCAAGAATGTGCAAAATTGTCTTTAAGGCAAAGGGTGGCTACTTTGAAGAACGTCAAATATAAATATATTTTCATTTGTAAAAAAAAAAACTATAATGACCACTCTATCGAAAGGGAAGACTCTCAAAAACACAATGTTCTTCGTTTTGCTCTACGGCCCCAAGCCCCACAAGGCTTGTCTGAAGTCAGTACCGTCGATGTGCCAACTTATGTTTCTAGCGGAGGCTCCTCAGAGGAGGAAGGGTAGGACCATCCTCCTCAGTGAAATTCTTAAAATTTAAAATGGTAAAACATTGAAAAACTAGACTAAATATATTCACATCACCAAATAAGATTAAAACACACTGTTTTGCACTGAAGGTCCACAGTAGCCGCAACAGTACTCTGTAGGGATAGCACAATGGTGTAGCCCAGAGGACAACTAGCTTCCGTCCTTCTCTTGGTACACTTCAATACAAAACCTAGGAGGCTCTTGGTTCTCACCCCCTTTCATCGACTTACACAGTAATTACGACAACTTCCGGTCCTCCAACCTATCAGAGCTCTTGCAGCATGAACTGACATGTTGTCCAGTACTGAGAGCATAAACTACAGCTAGCTAGCACTGCAGTGCATAAAATGTGGTGAGTAGTTGGCTCAAAGAGAAAGACAATAGTTGAACAGTTTTGAACAAATTCATTTCTTCCGAAATTAAGAAGCAAGAGAGAAAGAGAGATTGTCATTCTTTTTCACTTTCAGTTTCACTGACTTAGCTAGCAATTGCAGCTAGCTAGTTTCGCCTACTGAAACCCTGCTTAAACAGAGGGATGCTATGTTAGCTACAGTAGCTCACTATGACTGTCCAACACAACACTGGAACTCTTCCAAGTCAAGGTATGCTTCTGGTATTACAAATGTATTTGCCGGTGTGACTGCTTACTGAATGCACAATAACGTTACTGCGTGATTGTAGCGGGTTGACTAACGCATTAGTTCTATTAGCTATGCTGGCTGACTATGACTTTACTTTAGTTAATATGGTGACAACAATGTAGGCTGTGTGCAGCGTTTTGGCTTGGATATTTTTTTTTTCTCCACCTAGTCACATACAGCTGATGGGTTGTGCATTGAAGTCCACAAATGAAGGGAAGAGGTGAGAGGAGAGCCAGGAATACAACGTGGCTGCTATGAAAGTGAACTGTGATCACGTGTTATCAGGGGTGTATTCATTTCACTAATTCTGTTGAAAAACGTTTCTTAAACTGATGCAAACGGAACAAAAACGGGGATAAACATACCTGAATTTGTCCAATAGAAACTAGTTTGCAACTGGACTAATGATTACACCCGATATCAGCTAGATGCAGGCAAGAGTGTGCAAGACGTTAATGAATGTCACCGTCTGTCACCTCAAATGTCTCTCGACCTGTGTGCACCTACGTTGTAAACTTTCAACATAGGCTATGTTGTAGCAACCTCATGATGGGTATAGGGATAATTTGAGTATTATGTAGTAGCCTAAACCTATCGATGTTACATTGAACCTGGTGAATGGAATATGAATGAGAGTAATCCAATGTGCTGTAATAGAAATAAGGCCATGCTCATGAAAATGCCCTTAAGATGCTTTTGGGAAACCGAGCCCCAGTTGGTCAAACGACAAATGAGTGAGAAAAAATATATATATATATAATAATTGGGCTGCTTCTGTGAATAAAGCCTTTGAGACAACTGCAGAAAAGGTCTTTATAAAACTCCACTATGTCCACATGCAGGCTGTTCCCATTGTCTCGAAGGCTCGCTTCCTGGAGAAGAGAGGAGAGCTATATGAGCTCTCCAAGGGGGCCTCCCTCTTCAGTGCTCGTCTCAAACTCACCCCCATCTACCTCTTCCTCTTCAATGACCTACTCATCATCACATGCAAAAAGAGGCAAGCAAAATGATATACTCAACATTGTGTTCTGACCATTCAAGTAAATGCACTGTGGGCAACTGGTTGTCATAATATTTCAACCAAATTTGCCTGCTGGGTGGTGAATATGCAGGTTGAGTATAGTTTCTCTCCCCCTTTCCAGCTCAGAGCGCTATATGGTGACAGACCACGCCCACCGCTCCCTGGTGCAGGTCCAGCCCGCGATATTTGGGTCTGGAGCGGACGACCCAGGCCCCAAGTTGGAGCACTCCTTCTGTCTGCTACTGCTGGAGAACCACCGAGGCCTGGCCTGTGAACACCTGCTGAAGGCCACCTCAGAGTGAGAGAAAACACTCGCACACAGCCTCCCAACCAACCACCTCTCAGATAATGCACTATACACTAAAGAGTAAGACAAAAATGCATTACACAGTGTTGTACCCAGTTTCTACTCTCTCTCTAGGTCAGATATGCACCGGTGGATGGCAGCATTCCCTTCCTTAAATGACCCAAACAGAAAGAAGGAAGAGGTGGTTTATGAGGACTGGGGTGAGTAAAAAGATGTGACGGACCCAGTTATAAAATATTAACATTCTTAGTTAGATGCACGTACTTCCCTGAAGTGAAATTGTAGCTTTAACCTTTTGTGGGATTATAGATTGTCCCCAGGTGCAGTGTGTGGAACAATACGTTGCCCAGCAGGCTGATGAGCTCACCATGGAGCCTGCTGACATCATCAACGTGCTACGCAAGACCCATGAGGGTAGGTGGAACAAACAAGGAAATGTACTTGCAGTACAAAATTCCTACTGAATTGTCAAGCATCTGTATTGGAAGACTTAGTGCATTCGGAAAGTATTCAGACCCCTTGACATCCCTCTCCCAAATTACATTACAGCCATATTCTAAAATGGATTTAGTTTTTTTCCCCCTCAATACCCCATAATGACAACACAAACCGTTTTTTATTTTACATTGTTTCTTTGGTAAATTTGAAAAACCTTATCTACATAAGTATTCATACCCTTTGTGATGAGACTAAATTGAGATCAGGTGCATCCTGTTTCCATTGATCATCCTTGAGATGTTTCTACAACTTTATTGCAGTCCACCTGTGGTAAATTCAATTAATTGGACATGATTTGGAACACAGTGGACTCCATTCTTAAATAGAAGAAGTTTGGAACCACCAACACATTCTACAGCTGGCCGCAGGGCCAAACTGAGCAATGCGGGGAGAAGGGCTTTGATCAGGGAGTTGACCAAGAAACCCCTATGGTCACTGACAGAGCTCCAGAGTTCCTCTGTGGAGATGGGATAACCTACCAGAAGGACAACCATCTCTGCAGCACTCCACCAATCAGGCCTTTATGGTAGAGTGGCCAGACGGAAGCCACTCATCAGTAAAAGGCACATGACAGCCAGGTTGGAGTTTACCAAAAGGCACCTAAATAAATCTCAGATCATGAGAAACAAGATGATTCTCTGGTCTGGTGAAAGATTGAATTCTTTGGCATGAATGCCAAGCTTCACGTCTGGAGGAAACCTGGCGCCATCCCTCAAGTGAAGCATGGTGGTGGCAGCATCATGCTGTGGGGATGTTTTTCAGGGGCAGGGACAGTAATCAGGA
Source organism: Brachymystax lenok tsinlingensis (assembly GCA_030435695.1). NCBI lineage: Eukaryota > Metazoa > Chordata > Actinopteri > Salmoniformes > Salmonidae > Brachymystax > Brachymystax lenok. Next base: position 3,481,996 of record CM059792.1, on the reverse strand, counting down.
ATGAGGGAAAGATGAACGGAGCAAAGTACAGCGAGATCTTTGATGAAAACCTGCACCAGAGCACTCAAAACCTCAGACTGGGGTGAAAGTTCACCTTCCAACAGGACAATGCACACAGCCAAGACAACGCAGGAGTGACTTCGAGACAAGTCCTTGAGTGGCCCAGCCAGAGCCCGGACATGAACCCGATCTAACAGCTCTGGAGAGACCTGAAAATAGCTGTGCAACGACACTCCCCATTCAACCTGACACAGCTTGAGAGGATCTGCAGAGAAGAATGGGAGGAACTCCCAAAATACAGGTTTGCCAACATTGTAGCATCATACCCAAGAAGCCACTAGTGTGTAATCACTGCCAAAGGTGCTTCAACAAAGTACTGAGTAGGGTCCGAATACTTATGTAAATGTAATAAAAACAGTTTTTGCTTTGTCATTATGGGGTATTGTGTATAGATTGAGGGAATAATTTTTATTTTAGAATAAGGCTAACGTAACATTTTGAAAAAGTCAAGGGGTCTGAATACTTTCCGAATGCACTGTACAATGTGAAAACCTTTTCCATGAATCAAAATGTAATCTCTCTCTGAAGTATATTTTGTCATCACAGTACATTTTTATGTCTCTTTTCCCCTTTATGACTACCGGTATGCCCTGCGTCCCTCAGGTTGGTACAAGGGGATGCGTCTGTCAGACGGAGAGAAGGGTTGGTTCCCTAGCAAAAGCGTGGTGGAGATAACCAACGAGCATCGGAGGAGACGGAACCTTCGGGAGCAGTATCGCATCGCTCAAGCTGCAGCTAAAGTCACAAAGAACTAACTACCTGCATATTTGTATGTGTGTCCCAAATCGCACCCTATTCCCCATATAGTGCATTACTTTGGAGAAATGTCCAATAAGTCCTGGTCAAAAGTAGTGCACTATAAAAAGGTATTAAAGTGCTATTTGGGACAAAGCCTATGTCAAACCAAGGATTTCTCTAACCCTCTTTTTCTTGTTTTTCTTTTTACCCAGAGCTTCAACTCAAGTGCATCATATATATACACACACTTTTGTAGCTGTATTGGTTAAACTAATAGTGCTCTTACTCTTACCTACACCTTCTGCCAAATGCTCCCCATCCACTGTTTGATGTACTGTATTGATGGAAATCTGTCCTAGACAAAATCAATCAATAAACATGTTTATATGCCAAATAATTTTATTAGACAGATATTACGTGTCATGATGTTGTATAAGGCTGGGCTGTGACTGGCCAAATCAGGGCCAGCCCAGAATGGCATCATGGTGACCAGGTTTATTATTGGTACAGGTACACCTCAGAGGTCAGGGGTCCTGCAAAGTTCCTCTGGAGGTATCCCATATACCATGCAACACACAAACAAGATAAACAGTCACTAAATGTCCTATCATAGGTAGTTGCCTCTCTTTCCAATGCCATCAAGGTATCAAAGCTGTGTACAGTAGTAGTAGTATTAATTATTGAAAGTTGGGGGAAATGATTTAACTCAACATGAAATATGTTCCAGAGAAGATAAAAAAATAAAGTTTCTCAACAGTAAAAGATAAAAGTAAAAGCAATGCTTAAACATTGTAATGTGCAAAGACTGAACTGAGAGACACATACATGCTACTGATGTCAACCTCCAGCTGGTAGCCCATTACGTTTTCTTCCTATAGGGACTAAGAGGACAAGTGGTTGGAAAATACAATCTTTGCCATGTCAGAATAGAGGCATTAAATGGGCAGTATTGGCCGATAGAAATGTCAAGAATAGAGTTGACATTACTCCTTATTCTATTCAGATGGATGAAGCTCACCTCTGATGAATGGGTGTTGCTGGGCCCCTGGGTGATGGTAGTGGGAGCGAGAGGCTCGGCTGTGGGGCCAGGCAGGGAGGGCCCGGGGCTGGTAGATTGTCAGGGCACGGGTCCCATTCGCTGGGTGGATGCAACCAATTGGGATACTATAAATGAATTAATGGATGAATGGAGACAATCAATCAAAAACAGACTGAGTGGAAATATTGGAATATGGTTGCAAAAGGTGGAGAAAAACAAATGTTTCACCTGAAGTGTGGATATGGGGAGCTGAGGGTCTTCAGATCTATGGGGACTTTGGGCCGATACCGGACTTCATTGGAGTACACCAGGTGATCCTCCACCAGCTGGGTAGAAAGGAGAGTCATCAGGTGTTGTAGAGAGAGAATAAAATCCAAAACAATGGTACAAGAGCAGAGGTTCTTCAACTCTTTCCTTCATCGAACCCTATCCCATTCCAATGATACCAATCAAAAAGTGAATTTTTCAATAAGTCAGATCTGTCTCGCAACAAAAGACCTACAAAACTAATATGGTATTTCTGAACAGAAGAAATCAAAGTTGCTTATATTGTAGAATCGAGATGCGGATCACTCACAGTTGTGGAGGTGCCACAGGAGTCTAGAGAGAAGCTGTACAGAGCCCTAGCTCCATCAGTCTCTATGGGAACACAGGAGGCATCCAGCAGGGATGTTAGCCTGGGGTTGATGGCTGAAGAAACTTTGGATGTATCCACCACCACCACCATCCTGCTGTCTGGGAGGCACACTGCAGGGAGAGAGAAGGGAAGAACATCCAGACTTCAGAAAAGCAAAAGGACCACCATAGTAATATAATTGTATTTATTTTTGGAGGACCACTTTCTAAACTACTGTGAGCACTGATAACATGCATTTAAGGAGCCACAGACTTCTTTGACTTTAGTTAAGTACTCTTTTATTTAAGCAGACTAACATCTCTACACTTGAAAAAGAAAAAGGAGAGCCTCACACCCTAGGAGCTCAGATACAATATTTGTATAGCTTAATCCGGCTATAATGACAAACACTGCGGGTCACTAATTTAAATACTTTAAAAGGACACACATAGGTGTCTGTAATCATGGCCGGGTGTGACTTGATTTCATTGGTTGATTTACAGAACATATAAAAAAGCATGAATGGATAACATATGATCATAGACACAAACATTTACAATGGATAGCAAAAAAACTAATCACAAGAATGGCTTCAGATCAAAGTCTACATTGAGACTGAAGGGCGCAAGGGTCTTTAAATTAACAATCCAGGCAGCCTCCCGTTTTAACAAGAAATTGTCAAGGTCATCCCCTCTCCCAGGGAGAGTGACATGTTTGATGCCGATATAGCAAAGGGATGAAATAGCTTCCAAAAAAAGTGGGCCGCAACTGGGTACGGCGAGTTTTTGCACCATGAAATCGCGCTTCGTTCTACCCACATATTTTACCACAAGGACAAGTTATAAGATAAATAACTGCCTTAGTGGAGCACGTAATAACACATTTGATTAGGATCTGTTTCCCTGTTTGGAAGTGCCATTGCATTGAGCACAGCCATTACGCTTGTAGTTTCCATCCGGTAGAGGTGCAAATAGACGATGTGCTGGGGTATTTTGGGGTGGTAAATCAAAGTGTACCAATTGATCTGAGATTTCTGCCCTGCGAAAATACAATCAAGGGATGGTCCGAAAACATTATCAATACTGTCATCGGATCATAGAATGTGGCAATGTTTTTGAACAATTCCCTTAAAACGACTCAAATACCAGTGGGTCGCTAGCGGGATCATCCCGACACTACCAGCGAAAACCTGTAGCACCAGATTTAAAATCCGAAAATTGAATTATTAAACATCCAGCTATATACAAGTGTTTCATACTCATCAAAAGCTCTGTTTCTAGGCAATATCACAGCGTTGTCAGATTTCAAAAAGGCTTTACGGCGAAAGCAGCACATTCATTTGTTTGAGGGTAGCACCTCACATATTTTCCAATAGCCATGTATCGATTAGCAATCATGGCACACACATAACACATTTCACAGCGAAAACAAAGTAATTACCTGTTGAAGAACTTCTGCTGAGGTCTTCCTAAGTGTCCAACGAAGACAATCCATGGTTCTTTTGTTAGAAAAAGTAACGTCTTTTATCCATAAATCCTCCATTTGGTTCATGCGTTATAATCAGAAACGACAGCCTCCATTACTCCTTTGAAACTCGGCGCCGACTCGTTAAAATTATACCTATAAACTTGTCCAAAAACAATCAAACATAGTTTTAAACGTATCCTTAGGAACCCTTTTACGTATATGTACTATTATAAATCAGCCGGAATATAAACTGAACGCTAAAAACGATAAATAAGGCACAGCGCGCCTTCTCATGCACGCGCAATGTGAAGAGTTTTCAGAAGAGGGGTCCTCATTGCCATGCTGTTTTTCAATGGCCGAAATTCCTCCAAGATGGAGTAAAACACCGTCTCGTGGTTGATGACATCATAAGGAAGCGACGTGCACTGCGTTCACATGCCTATATATGGTAATTTTGGATAGGGAGGGGCTCAAAATGAGCAATGTGTCAAAATGACTTTTTTCAGGACAGAGATTCCTCAGGGTTTTGCCTGCCAAATGCGTTCTGATTGACCCACAGACAAATGGTTAACAGTTTTGGAAAATTCCGAGTGTTTCCTATCCAATGGTACTAAATATATGCATATCCCATTTTCTGGGCCTAAATGGGAGGCATTTTACTTTGGGCACGCCAGGCTCTCCAAAACAGTCACCTCTGCTGCTGGAGCCGGTGAGGTTTTAATGTGTTCAGAGCACTTTGAATAGCTTGTAGTAAGAACACAAGAAAGCTTATTTTTGCTACACTGTCCTTGAGATGTTTCGATTTGTTTTGGATTTTCTCAATAGCACTACTGATCTGATCATTTTTGTAACCCCTCTCCTTGAATTTTCTTTGCATCTCAAATATGTTTTCTGTTTTTTGCTAATTCTTTTTATTCCACAGAATTGGCTGTAGGGCAAACTGTTCTTCAAGGGAAGCGGGTGATCTCCATAAGCCCTTACGATCAGTAGGTTTCCTGTCAAGATCAGTGTATAGAACATTGTACACCAGGTGATCCTCCACCAGCTGGGGAGAAAGGAGAGTCATCAGGTGTTGTAGAGAGAGAATAAAATTCTAAACAACGGTACAAGAGCAGAGGTTCTTCAACTCTTCCCTTCATTGAACCCTATCCCATTCCAATGAAACCAATCAAAAAGTGAATTTTTCAATAAGTCAGATCTATCTCGCAACAAAAGACCTACAACTAATATGGTATTTCTGAACAGAAGAAATCAAAGTTGCTAATATTGTAGAGTCGAGATGCAGTCCACTCACAGTTGTGGAGGTGCCACAGGAGTCTAGAGAGAAGCTGTACAGAGCCCTAGCTCCATCAGTCTCTATGGGAACAGGAGGCATCCAGCAGGGATGTTAGCCTGTTCTATCAGTGTATAGAACATTGTCCTCACACAAAACCAAAAGTTCAAGGAAACTGATTTGACGTGTGTCAAACTGCAAAGTAAATTTCAGGTGCTCAGAACAAGAGTTAAGAAAAGCATGGCACACCTGGAGTTGTTTTTCGTCACCCATCCACAAAACAAAAATAACAATGTTAGGCCCCAAAAATATTTTTGAGCGGATTGAGAATTGACTGTTTCTCCATGTAACCCACATACAAATTAGCATTGTTAGGAGCCGTAGGGGACCCCATAGCAGTACCCTTTGTCTGGATAAAAAAATAGTTTAGAAACATGAAATAGTTGTGTGTGAGTACCATTTCATCCAATGTTCTAATGCATGCACTGGAAGGTAGTTCATTTGGGTCACCGTTGCAAAAGATACTGAGATACCTACTGCAGCCCTCATCCTCCACATACAACACCTGTTCTGCCAGTCACATTCTAAGCACACACGTCCATGGATCACTCCTCTTTCCAGCTATCGACTGGAACGAGCTGCAAAAAACACTCAAACTGGACAGTTTTATCGCCATCTCTTCATTCAAAGACTCAATCAGGGACACTGACAATTGTGGCTGCTTCACTATTGTTGTCTCGACCTTATTGCCCTTTGTGCTGTTGTCTGTGCCCAATAATTTTTGTACCATGTTTTGTGCTGCTACCATGTGTTGCTACCATGTTGTCATGTGTTGCTGCCATGCTGTGGTTGTCTTAGGTCTCACTTTATGTAGTGTTGTGGTGTCTAGTCGTGATGTGTATTTTGTCCTATATTCTTTCTTTAAATTTTTTTTATCCCAGTCCCCCGCAGAAGGCCTTTTGCCTTTTGGTAGGCCGTCATTGTAAATAAGAATTTGTTCTTAACCGACATGCCGAGTTAAGTAAAGGTTAAATAAAAATACATAATATAGCTGCCCTTGGACTGCCGTGCAGATGAAATTTCAGCCCGCACAGAGAAGCACGAGATTGAACTTCACTCAAATTTCAAGAATTTTCCCCTTTAGTTAACACCAACGGTTCGCTCTGTTGTGGGAATTGTGCTCGAATCAATGTAATATTAGCCACTTTTAATGTAACACATCGAAACAAAATGAACTACGCAAAACTGTGCAAGTGGTTTTCTTGTAGGCAGAGCGCATTGGAGTAGATTCTGTTGCATTGACATGCACAACTCAAAGCCAATTTATGCTTGATCTGAAAATGTGGTCAGACATGCCATATGGATGGTGTAACGCACTTGCGAAGCCACCACAGGTTCGCAGAGGTCAAATTGAGCTCCGTACCGCATTGCCATGCGCCTCAAATGTTTTACAAATGCGGAGGACTCCATCTATCTCCACATTGACATGATTGGTTGATGTGAGGGCGGGAGGTCCTGTATAAACACAAACTCACTTCCTTGACAACTTCCTTCACAACAGCTCTGCGCTGCTCGACAAAGCGCAAGAAGTATGAATGCTCTGACTTCTGCAGAGGCCAGATCACCGTAAATGCTGTATGGTCAATGCAGATGTCAAATCAAATTTTATTTGTCACATACACATGGTTAGCAGATGTTAATGCGAGTGTAGTGAAATGCTCGTGCTTCTAGTTCCGACAGTGCAGTAATATCTAACAAGTAATCTAACAATTCCCCAACAACTACCTAATACACACAAATCTAAAAGGGTGAATGATATGTACATGCAAGTATATGGATGGATGATGGCAAAGGTGCAATAGATGGTATAAAATACAGTATTTACATGTGATATGAGTAATGCAAGATATGTAAACATTATTAAAGTGGTATTATTTAGAGCGCATTGTATAAAGTGACTAGTGATCCATTTAATAAAGTGAACAGTGATTGGGTCTCAATGTTAGCAGCAGCCTCTCTGAGATAGTGATTGCTGGTTAGCAGTCTGATGGCCTTGAGATAGAAGCTGTTTTTCAGTCTCGGTCCCAGCTTTGATGCACCTGTGCTGACCTCACCTTCTGGATGGTAGCGGTATGAACAGGCAGTGGCTCGGGTGGTTGATGTCTTTGATATTTTTGGCCTTCCTGTGACATCGGGTGCTGTAGGTGTCATGGAGGGCAGGCAGTTCACCCACAATGATGCGCTGTGCAGACCGCAGCACCCTCTGGAGAGACTTGCGTTTGAGGGCGGTGCCGTTGCCGTACCAGGCTGTGATATACAGCCTGACAGGATGCTCTCGATTGTGCATCTGTAAAAGTTTGTCAGGGTTTTGGGTGACAAGCCAAATTTCTTCAGCCTCCTGAGGTTGAAGAGGCGTTGTTGGTCCTTCACAACACGGTTTGTGTGAGTGGACCAATTCAGTTCGTCTGTGATGTGTACGCCGAGGAACTTGAAGCTTTCCACCTTCTCCACTGCTGTCCCTTCGATGTGGATAGGGGGGTGCTGCCTCTGCTGTTTCCTGAAGTCCACGATCAGTTCCTTTGTTTTGTTGACATTGAGCGAGAGGTTGCTTTCCTGACACCACACTCAGAGTGCCCTCAATTCCTCCTGTCTCGTCGTTGTTGGTAATCAAGCTCACTACTGTTGTGTCATCTGCAAACTTGATTGAGTTGGAGGCGTGCATGGCCACGCAGTCGTGGCTGAACATGGAGCACAGGAGGGGGCTGAGCACCCACTCTGAGGGTCAGTGAAGTGGAGATGTTTTTTCCTACCTTCACAAACTGAGGGGCGGCCCATCAGAAAATCCAAGACCTAATTGCACAGGGCGGGGTTGAGACCCAGGGCCTCCAGCTTGATGATGAGCTTGGAGGGTACCATGGTGTTGAATGCTGAGCTGTAGTCAATGAATAGCATTCTTACATAAGTATTCCTTTTGTCCAGATGGGATAGGGCAGTGTGCAGTGTGATGGCGATTGAGTCGTCTGTGGACCTGTTGGGCCAGTATGAAAACTGAAGTGGGTCTAGGGTGGAGGTGAAATGATCCTTGACTAGTCTCTCAAAGCACTTCATGATGACAGAAGTGAGTGCTACGGGGCAGTAGTCATTTAGTTCAGTTACCTTTACCTTCTTGGACTCAGGAACAATGGTAGCCATCTTGAAGCATGTGGGGACAACAGACTGGGATAGGGATCAATTTAATATGTCCGTAAACACACCAGCCAGCTGGTCTGCGCATGCTTTGAGGACGCGGCTAGGGATGCCGTCTGGGCCAGCAGCCTTGCGAGGGTTAACACGTTTAAATGTTTTACTCACGTCAGCCACAGAGAAGGAGGGGGGGGGCCCTAGTCCTTGTTAGCGGGCCGCAACGGTGGCACTGTACTATCCTCAAAGCGGGCAAAGGTGTTTAGTTTGTCTGGAAGCGTTACGTCAGTGTCCGTGATGGGGCTGGATTTCTTATTTGTAGTCCGCGATTTCCTGTTGACCCTGCCACATACGTCTCGTGTCTGAGCCGTTGAATTGTGACTCCACCTTATCCCTGTGCTTGCATTTTGCTTGCCTTGCTGAGCGAATAGCTACACTTTATATTCAAACATATTCCCTCTTTCCATGGTTAAATGCAGTGGATCGCGCTTTTAGCTTTCCGTGAATATCGCCATCTCTCCACAGTTTCTGGTTAGGTTAGGTTAATAATCTGGACCAGATTACAGGCACTGATTACACATGGCGTGAACAGCTGTAGTGATTGACCTCTATCCAATAGCATAGACCGTGAGACAGACCTGCCCAGCAGATCCGACTTTGTTTACATACAGTTTTGGAAAAATACAATACAGATACAATGTTATTTCACAGTAAACAAATTGACAATAGAATTTCAGCACGCTTATAGGGAAGGAAACTCAACAAGCCACAGTACTTACACAAATGACTGATGATTGGCTGAGAGAAACTTATGATAAAATGATTGTAGGGGCTGTCTTGTTAGACTTCAGTGCAGCGTTTGACATTATCGATCATATTCTGCTGCTGGAAAAACGTATGTGTTATGGCTTTACACCCCCTGCTTTAATGTGGCTAAAGAGTTACTTATCTAACAGAACACCGAGGGTGTTCTTTAACTTCTTAGGGAGCGGCAGCAGAGGTGACGGTTTTGGAGAGTCTGGCGTGCCCAAAGTAAAATGCCTGCCACTCAGGCCCAGAAAATAGGATATGCATATAATTAGTACTATTGGATAGGAAACACCCTGAAGTTTCTAAGAGTGTTATAATAATGTATGTTAGTATAACAGAACTGATATAGCAGGCAAAAACCCGAGGAAAATCCATCCGGATTTGCATTTTATTTTTGTACATGACCTTCTTCTCCAGGGTGCCTATTCATTTGTATTTTACCTAGGACTGAGACTGCAGTACCTATGGCTTCCACTAGATGTCAACTGTCTTTATACAGAGTTTGGAAGCTGTAGCCCTGAGCAGAACAGATAGGAACAGGAAATAGTTGAGGTAGCTCAGATGTCAACAAGATTTTACGGGCACGAGACCGTATGCGCGTCCCACTGTATTTTCCTTTCATAACGTATAGGTTACCATCCGAGTGAAATATTATCGCTAATATTCATAAAAGGATAGCTAAGGATGCATTATAAATGATCTATGATTTGTTTAGGAAAAGTTAATAGGTATATTTGAACGCGTTCTCTTCACGGTTCAATGGGCGATTCGACATTGGATTTTCTGATCATAACGCGCCAACCAAACAGAGATTTATGGATATAATAAATGACTTTTTCTAACCAAAGAACCATTGGATGTCTTTGTTGGATACTTGGGAAGCCCTCAGCAGAAGTTCTTCGAAAGGTAAGAGATTTATTTTAGCTGTGATATGGGTTGTGTGACCCGCGCTGGATATGAATTTATGCTAATGTGGAAAATATGTGGGGTGCTATCCTCAAACAATCAAATGTTGTGCTTTCGCCGTAAAGCCTTTTTGAAATCTGACAACGCTGTGATATTGCCAAAAATCAGAGCTTTTGATGAATATGCAACACTTGTATATTGATGAATGTTTAATAATTCAACCTTTTGGATTTTGAATTTGGCGCCTTACATTTCACCGGGTAGTGTCGGGAGTGGGGCCCCACCACTCCCTAAGTAGTTAACTTCTTTGGGAGCAGCGCACGAGGTTACCGTTTTGGAGAGCCTGGCGTGCCCAAAGTAAAATGCCTCCCATTCAGGCCCAGAAAATAGGATATGCACATATTTAGTACCATTGGATAGGAAACACTCTGAATTTTCTAAAAGTGTTAACATTTTGTCAGACTCTCCAAAACCGTCACCTCGGGAGCCGCTCCCTAAGAAGTTAAACTATGGCGCCGACAGAGATGGTCCCCTCGCTTCGAGTTCTTAGGAAACTATGCAGTATTTGTATTTATTTATATTTTTATCTATTATTTCTTAAATTGTTACCCCAGAAAATCTTAAGTCTATTACATACAGCCGGGAAGAACTATTGGATATAAGAATGACGTCAACTTACCTAAATTATGACCAGGAATACGACTTTCCCGAAGCAGATCCTCTGTTCAAACCACCACACAGGACAATGGAGCTAATTCCAGTAGGCGATCCAAAACAACAAAGGGGCAGAAAAAGCGGCCACCTGGCCAGGCTCCGTAGACGCACACCGCTCCCGAGTATACTACTAGTCAATGTTCAGTCTCTTGACAACAAGGTAGATGAAATTTGAGCAAGGGTTGCCTTCCAGAGAGACATCAGAGACTGTAACATTCTCTGTTTCTTGGAAACATGGCTCTCTCGGGATATATTGTCGGAATCGGTTCAGCCACCGGGCTTCTCCATGCAACGCACTGACAGCGATTAACACCTCTCTGGGAAAAGGACGGGTGGGGGTGTATGCTTTATGATTAACGACTCATGGTGTAATCATAACAACATACAGGAACTCAAGTCCTCATGTTCACCCGATCTAGAATTCCTTACAATCAAGTGCCGGCCATTTTACCTACCAAGTGAATTCTCGTCAGTTATCGTCACAACTGTGTAAATTCTACCTCAAACAGACACCAAGACGGCCATCAAGGAACTTCACTGGACTATATGCAAACTGGAAACCATACATCCTGAGGCTGCATTTATTGTAGCTGGGGATTTTAACAAAGCAAATTTGAAATCAAGTCTACAAAATTCTTCAAGCATATTGATTATTTTATGCGCGAATGCACAAAACCTTCGACCACTGCTGCTCTAATTTCCGCGATGCATACAAAGCCCTCCCTTTGGCAAATCTGACCAAGACGCCATCTTGCTCCTTCCGTCTTATAGGCAGAAACTCAAACAGGATGTACCAGTGACGAGAACCATTCAATGCTGGTCCGACCAGTCGGAAGCCACGTTTCAAGATTGTTTTGATCACGCGGACTGGAATATGTTCCGGTCAGCCTCCGAGAACAACATCGACCTATACGCTGACTCTGTGAGTGTGTTTTATAAAGAAGTACATTGTACCCACTGTGACTATTAACTTCTTAGGGAGCGGCAGCAGAGGTTATGGTTTTGGAGAGCCTGGCGTGCCCAAAGTAAAATGCCTCCCATTCAGGCCCAGAAAATAGGATATGCACATATTTAGTACCATTGGATAGGAAACAATTTTCCAAAAGTGTTAACCATTTGTCTGTGAGTAAAACAGAACGCATATGGCAGGCGAAACCCCAAGGAATTTCTGTCCTGGAAAAAGTGATTTTGACACATTGCTCATTTGGAACCCCTCACTCATGAAAATGACCATATAAGGGCATATGAATGCAGTACCCATCGCTTCCTTTAGATGTCAACAGTCTCGAGACAGTGTAAATTTTAAATTTGGATGCTTTAGACCAGAGAATAAGAGCAAACCAGGAAGTGTACTTTTTATGTCAACAGTACCCAGTGCGCGTTCCCGACAAGGCGCGCAGTGTCTTTTTTTTACAGTCTTTATCGATCAGTTTATATTCCGGTTGATTTATAATAGTAAATATACGTAAAAGTGTTCCTAAGGATACATTTAAAACTATGTTTGATTGTTCTTGGACAAGTTTATAGGTATAAGATGAACGAGTTCTCGTCACGTTTCAATGGAGGAGTGGAGGCTGTCGTTTCTGATTATAACGCGCGAACCAAATGGAGATTTATGGATAAAATACATTACTTTTTCTAACAAAAGAACCATGGATTGTCTTCGTTGGACACTTAGGATGACCTCAGCAGAAGTTCTTCAACAGGTAATTGATTTGTTTTCGCTGTGAAATGTGTTATGTGTGTGCCGTGATGGCTAATCGATTCATGGCTATGGGAAAAATATGTGAGGTGCTACCCTCAAACAATCAAATGTGCTGCTTTCGCCGTAAAGCCTTTTTGAAATCTGACAACGCTGTGATATTGCCAAGAAGCAGAGCTTTTGATGACTATGAAACACTTGTATATTGATGCATGTTTAATAATTCAACTTTTGGATTTTGAATTTGGCGCCTTGCATTTCACCGGGTAGTGTTGGGAGTGGCGCCCCACTGCTCCCTAAGAAGTTAACTGAAAACAAGTTTTCATGCAGTTTCCACAATGCTAGTAGTACAACACAGAAATGATCGATAATGGAGACTGTTACGACTTCAGCCGAAAAGTTGTCTCTCTCCTTGTTCGGGCGGCTTTCAGCGGTCGACGTCACTGGTTTTCTTGCTACTGCCGATCTACTTTTCATTTTCTTATGTTTTTGTCTTCATTATACACACACATGGTTTCCAATCACTCAATTATTTGTTCCTTATTTAAACCCTCTGTTTCCCTCATGGTTTTGTGCGTGTTTGTTATATGTTCTTTTTATTGTGATCTTGTTTTTTCTACCTATTCTGGTAGTTTGTTATTTGAGTAAAGATATGTGATTTACTCATATCCGTTGTCCTGCGCCTGACTCTGCCTACCTGCTACACAGAGACTTCTGACAGAAACACGCACCAAATATGGAGGACTGAGCCAAATCAAATCAAATGTATTTATAAAGCCCTTCTTACATCAGCTGATGTCACAGAGTGCTGTACAGAAACCCAGCCTAAAACCCCAAACAGCAAGCACTGCAGGTGTAAAAGCACCTGTGGACCATTGCGAGCAGTTCACCCGCAGTTTTAAATGTATCCTTAGGAACACTTTTACGTATATTTACTATTATAAATCAACCGGAATATAAACTAAACAATAACGACGGTAAAAAAGACACTGCGCGACTTCTCGGGAGCGCGCGCCGTTGACATAAAAGATACACTTCCTGGTTTGCTCTTATTCTCTGGTCTTATTCATCCAAAATGAAATTTTACACTGTCTCGAGACTGTTGACATCTAAAGGAAGCGATGGGTACTGCATTCATATGGCCTTATATGGTCATTTTTATGAGTGAGGGGTTCCCAAATGAGCAATGTGTCAAAATCACTTTTTCCAGGACAGAAATTCCTCGGGATTTCGCCTGCTTATATGCGTTCTGTTTTACTCACAGACAAATGGTTAACAGTTTTGGAAAATTCAGAGTGTGTCCTATCCAATGGTACCAAACATGTGCATATCCTATTTTCTGGGCCTGAATGGGAGGCATTTTACTTTGGGCACGCCAGGCTCTCCAAAACCGACCCCTCAGCTGCCACTCCCTAACAAGTTAAACAAAAAACGGATATATCCCATTTACGTAATTATTCAGACCCTTTACTCAGTACTTTGTTGAAGCACCTTTGGCAGCGATTACAGCCTCAAGTCTTTTTGGGTGTGACGCTACAAGCTTGACATCTGTATTTGGGGAGTTTCTCCCATTCTTCTCTGCAGATCCTCTCAAGCTTTGTCAGGTTGGATGGGGAGCGCTGCTGCACAGCTAATTTTCAGGTGTCTCCAGAGATGTTCAATTAGGTTCAAGTCCGGGCCACTCAAGGACATTCACACTCAAGGACTTCTCCCAAAGCCACTCCTGAGTTGTCTTGGCTGTGTGCTTAGGGTCATTGTCCTGTTGGAAGGTGGACCTTCACCCCAGGCTCAGTCCTGAGCGCTCTGGAGCAGGTTTTCATCAAAGAGCTCTCTGTACTTTGCTCCGTTCATCTTTCCCTCGATCCTGACTAGTCTCCCAGTTCCTGCCGCTGAGAAACATCCCCACAGCATGATGCCACCACACTTCACCACAGGGAAAGGTGCCAGGTTTCCTCCAGACATGACACTTGGCATTCATACCAAAATAGTTTAGTCTTGGTTTCATCAGACCAGAGAATCTTGTTTCATGATCAGTCCTTTAGGTGCCTTTTGGCAAACTCCAAGCGTGCTGTCATGTGCCTTTTACCGATGAGTGGCTTCTGTTTGGCCACTCTACCCTTAAGGCCTGATTGGTGGAGTGCTGCAGAGATGGTTGTCCTTCTGGAAGTTTCTCCCCGAGTGACCATCGGGTTTTTGGTTACCTCTCCCGATTGCTCAGTTTGGCCGGGCAGCCAGCTCTAGGAAGAGTCTTGGTGGTTCCAAACTCCTTCCATTTAAGAATGATGGAGGCCACTGTGTTCTTGGGGACCTTCAATGCTGCAGACATTTTTTGGTACCCTTCCCCCGATCTGTGTCTCGACACAATCCTGTGTCAGGGCTCTAAAGACAATTCCTTTAACGTCATGGCTTGGTTTTTGCTCTGACATGCACTGTCAATGGTGGGACCTTGTATAGACAGGTGTTCGCCTTCCCAAATCATGTTCAATCAAGTTGTAGAAACATCTCAAGGATGTTCAATGGAAACAGGATGTAGCTCAGTTCAATTTCGAGTCTCATAGTAATGGGTCTAAATACTTATGTAAATAAGTTAGTTTGTATTTTTATACATTTGCAAAAATGTCTAAACCTGTTTTTGCTTTGTCATTATATTGTGTGTAGATTAATGAGGAAAAACATTAATTTAATCAATTTTAGAATACGGCTGTAACGTAACAAAATTTGGAAAAAGTCAAGGAGTCTGAATACTTTCTGAATGCACTGTATAATATGTATGTGTGTAGGATGGTACTGTAAATGCATTGGTTGTTTTACCCAGTAGTTCCTTCACAAGGAAGACACAGCGCTGGGTGAAGGTGTGCTCCTCTATGGCCGTCTCTCTGTCCTCCAGTGTCATTCTCACAGTTACTACCAGCCCCTGCAAACTCAGACCCTGACAAACGGAGAGCAAAAAGAAGAGCAGGCTGGGATCAAGAGATGAAGGCTAAATATTGGTATAGAGACACTTTGATTCGACTTTGTTATACCCACTACAGAAACGTACATTGCCACCCATAACAAATAGAACCCAACAGCTAAACTGGATTAGTCACCTCACCTCGTAGGCCACACCAAGGCCGTAAAGAGGGATCACCATACTGAAGTAGTCCTGCCTGGTCTCCAGGGCGTAGTTGCCCAACTCCACCAGCTCCCAGTCCAGCCTGCGACCCCCCACATACACCTCCCACTGGGTGTCCATGTTTCCATAGTGCAGCTGCAGACGCACCCCTTTATCGGAGCACCCCCCCTCCACTCTGGGCAGGACTGGAGGACAGGGGAGGGAGAACGGAAGGACGGATGGATTGGAAGGTTTGATTGATAGATAGACATAATTCTCAATTCAGGGAATGGTTTCATTTGTTAGCCTACCCTACAGTAGCCTACCTTTTAAGTTTAATTTAACCTTATAAGCTCACAGAGGGGCTGTGCTTGTATGGGAATGCATGCGAGTCATACATACCAACATCCTGTATGACAGCCTCCACGGTGGCAGGGTGGTGGTATAGGTCGGAGTGGGGGGAGATGGAAAGGGTGAAGGTCACTGCCAGACTGTACCTCCTGTACCCCTGCCCGAGATACTACAGGACCAGAGACAGGAGTATATCAGAGAAAAATATGTAGAATAAGGTCATAGCTTAAGTATTGAACATTTCTGTGGATGTCAGCCATGCTTAGCATAGACATGTTCTCTTACACACACAGAGCAGTTTCACTGTTCCTTAATCTCATACATGAACTGCTTCAATGTTTCCAGTATCACACTGACTGGTACTAACATGCGCCCTCACCTTCTGGGAGACCAGACGGTGTGAGAAGGGGGTCTTCAGAAGGTAGGCATGGGTGCCATTGGGGAAGGGGACCTGTGAGAGGTAAACTCCTAGCTGCTCTGCCATGGACTGATCCCCCACGGTGATGTTGGACAGTGACACGTCACGGGGGAACAAGCCCAGAGACACAGAGAACTGTCCCTCAGAGGAATTTGTTTCTACAGGAGGAAGAACAGCCATAACTTACAGTATGAAATGTTCTCTCATTAACATGTTGGTGGAAGTTAGCCTGGTTCCAGATCCATTTGTGCCCTCTTGCCAACTCCTATGGTCATGTTGTCAGACGACGACCATAGGATTTGGCAAGACATCACAAACAGGGATGAGCACACCCTGATGCAGAGTTTCTCCAAACTTGGTCCTGCCACAGCTGATGCAAATAATCAAAGCTTGATGATTAGTTGGTTATTTGAGTCAGCTGTGTAGTGCTAGGGCAAAAACCAAAATGTGCACCTAAGGGGGTGCCCCAGGACCGAGTTCGGGAAACTTTCTTTTTAATCTGTATGGTATGAGGACTACTTGCCGTTGATAAGGATTGGTGTCTGAGGCAGATGGATGATAGAAAGGGGTCTAAAGGAGCGGTATTCAGTGTGGGCCGACTGAGAATCCTCCCACTGGTGCATGTAGAACAGGTCAATGAAATAGGACTGGGAGTACTGGCCATCCACCACCTGGCTCTGAAGGAGAGAGTAATTAAGGCAACATCAATTAATCAATCAATGGCATTATGAAAAGCATAATGAAGCTGCAGCACCAAGGAGACAAATCAAATAAAGGAGAGGCTGAGGCACTGCACACATGCTGCTTCTGAGTGCTTTATTCCCCACCAAATTTACTAAGTTTTGACTCCACAGAAATGTTTGTCAGATCACCTACTCACACTTCAAATCAAGCCACCCATTTCTTCACTAAAATAGTTGATACAATTAATTATTTATAATCATAAAATAATCAATACTTCCCTGACATACCACCTGTATAGGTTAGGAAATTAACTAAGTACAGCATGATTAAAACTGGTGACATTAAAGCTCCATCTCCTTTGTCTGTAATACCTTGATGTAGCCACCTTCTGCACCAAATGGAATCCTGATCTCCACAGCTCCATCCTGTTCCTGTATGTCATATCCTCTCTGACGGGCCACACAGTCACTCAGGTAGCGTCCCTCCACTCCCACACTCAGACCCCTGTCTCTGAAGGGGGGCTGCACCAGGGGGGACAGCACCTTGGGGAACCTCCACAGAATGTGCTTCCCATCCATGGAGGCCTTGTCTGGAGAAGAATGTGGAGGGGGTAAGAAGGTACTAAAACTGGGGTAGAGGCAAATTAGACCTGATCCCAGAATGGTTTGTGCGGTCTTGACAACTCTTATGGTTATAATCAGGTGTGTTTGGCGTTACAATGACCATATATGTTGGCAAGACCACACAAACAGATCTGGGACCAGGTTAGAGGCAAATGGGGTCATGTTCACATATCATGCATTCAGTTACATGAATGAAATTCAGTTATGAACCGTCTATTCTCCAATGATCAAAAGAGACGTACTTGTGGTGCAAGCAACCGAGGCGTCCACTCTTAGAAGTGTCCAGTGGTGTTTGTAAAGAATGGTGGCACTGACCACCTCCACCTCGATGCCTTTCTCCTGAAATAGTTAGAAAAGGTTTCACATTACTTAGCCAAGCAGAACCGAGTCAAGCTGCACTTGACAGTTTCTGGAACTGCACTGGAGAGGACATTGTGAAAAGAAAATATCCAATCCAGAACAGCATGGTTTAGGTTATCACGATAGCGTGAAAAGGGTATTGGTGAATCTGACCAGTAATCCATAGGAAATAGAGCAAAGCAAACTGATCTAAAACAGTATTGATATACCAATGGAAACAGATCTACAGCCCTGGCTCTGCAGTCTGACCTGTAGGATGTAGGCGAGGCGGGAACCATAGGCACAGCGCAGCAGAACACGTGTCTCTGTGGTGTTGATGTGGTAGCCCAGGAGATGGGCCATCTCTACAGGCAGGGTCTTCTCTTTCATAGAGGGTCTCCCATCACTCCCCTGCTGGTCACCTGGCACCCGGAACACTACACGCCATTCCCTCAGACCCTCCTCCGACCACTGGAGAGAGATTACAAGGTATTAATCAAGAATTCAAAGGCATTAAAAGAAGTAGATAAGGGGAACAACAAAACACTATTGAATTGAATTTTATTTTGAGCTACAGATAAAATATACATATCTACAAGATGTGTATTTGATCACAGTGGATAGCACTTTAAAGCGTGAATGGCCCTCTCGTTGACCTCTGTGTGTGAAAGGGAATATGTACCACAGGTGGTGGTGTCATCCATTCCAGACCCTTGTGGTTGGCAGGAGGGACCTTTTTCATGGCAGACACCTAATATTGGAAAATAAAGAATTGAACAATGATATACAAATACATTCTATCCTAATGAATATTGAGTAAATCATGTCAGATGATAATACATCGAAAAGGTAGTCAGTCAGTCACATATAGCTCAGTTAAAAGTTTCCATGACCTCCATATAGTTCTCCTCACAGACTATCTCCCGGGGATTCCATGGCTGGTGTAAAGGGCAGGTCAGCTGGAGAGGGTAGGACGTCTCCTCACCGTCAACATCTCTGTTCACAAACCACACCAGCAGTCGGAAAGCAGTGTTTTTCTGAAGAACATAATATAGCAGGAGGCATACTAACGAAAATGCTAAATATAGAAACTGACTCAGGCACACATGATAATTTTGTTCACACTTGAATCATTAGAAACCCTTAGAAGAAAAACAGGCGAACACTCACTCACAATTAAAGGTTGATGGTCTTAGTTCTTTAGAGGTTCCTCCCTGATTCCCCCTTATTCGTTATGAATCCCCAAACTGTGGCTTCCAGACACTGATAGTAGTAATCACCTTATTGTGTACATGACAAGCCAGGTAGGAGGCACGGAGGACCAGGTCTCCCCAGGAGTCAAGCACCATGGTGTAGCCGCATTCTGCAGCTCCCTGGCCTGAGAGGGTGTGGACTTCACTGCCGTCTGGTTGGTTGGGGGGGGAAGAAATGTGTTAAAGTTGATGCCAATCTGGTCTTCAGTCTAATGTCACTTTGCCAGAATCTAAATAAGAGCAGCAAGGTGTCCAGTACATGGAATTCACATTTCTATGACCTGTTCATGTGATGCAGGGATACAAGCCTCATACTAGGTAGCTACATTTTAAAAGGGCAGTGATATGTGAATGTTTCCATACAGCCGTTACAGTAGGTAGCGTAAAGCATAGCACACAGAATTTACAACCAATCTGTACTTGGCGATGCTTCCTCAAGTCCCAACTTGGAAGAGAACAAGTCTTCTGAACTTTCATATCTAGTTACAGGGGGTTAGCTTTAATCTAGAAAATGTTCCGTTATTAAATGTTTTTCTCCGTGAAGTAATCCAACAATAATGTACGCTGCCATCTTAAAATCTTATCTCACTGATTGAGACAGGTGGGTGTCCACCCCAATGTGCCGCATGTCATTCACCTGTCTCTATCAATGAGAAGATTTGAAATAAACAAGATGGTGGCGTAGACATTGTTGGATTACTTCATGGAGACAAAATATTTTTTTTAATAAATGGAGCATTTTCTAAATTCAAATGAACCCCCTTCAACTAGACATGGAATTTTAGAAGACGTGTTGTCTTACAAGTTGGGAATTGAGGAAGTATTGCCAAGTAAAGGTTGGTCTAATTCTCTGTGTTATGCTTTACACTACCTACTTTCTAACAGATGTATGTATGGAAGCATTAACATATCACCACTACTTCAAAGTGTAGTTACATACTAGGCATCTCACTCACCTTCAACATCAAACCGAAACTTCTGACCAAGGAGGCTCGACTTGACTGACAGCCAGAAGTGGCGATCCTGACACTCAGTTCTGAACATTCCTTCACAAAATAAAGAGGATGTCATATACTTTGTACACTGTAGGTAATCACTGGTTATGAAGTGAGAAGAGACTAGAGGGATGCAGGTTTGATACCAACTTACCAATGGGTATGGTGTCAGTAGCATAGATGGGAAGTATGCAAAGCAAAAGTACACTAAAAAAAAAATCAAATAAGTCATTCACAGCACACACGTTAATTCCTTGGGCATGGCACCAGGTGTGAAATCATTAAGGTGATTCTGTTGCAAAACATGTTGCCACAAACCATATACTTCAAAAGGGAAAGCAAACACAAGTTTCTATTGGACAAATTCGGTAATTCCCTCCCCGTTATGTTTGCTCTGGGGTGTATTCATTCCACCGATTATGTTGCAAAACGTTTCTTAAACTGAAACAAACAAAACGGGGAAGGACCTACCTGAATTTTATTTATTTAACCTTTAACTAGGCAAGTCAGTTAAGAACAAATTCTTATTTACAATGACAGCCTACCCCGGTCAAACCCTAACGACGCTGGGCCAATTGTGCGCCGCCCTATGGGACTCCCAATCATAGCTAGTTGTGATACAGCCTGGAATCAAACTAGGGTCTGTAGTGATGCCTCTAGTGCTGAGATGCAGTGCCTAAGACCGCTGCGCCACTCGGGAGCCCATTTTCTCCAACATAAACTAGTTTGGTCTGTTTGCTTTAGTTTGGTTCAGTTTCCGTAATGAATACACCCATGCAATACAGCAACTGTTACAACAGTCAAATCTGAGTATACCAACTACACTCCAAAGCTTTGGACATTTTCTCTTACATTTGTAGGCCTAATATACTTTTTCAAACCAAAGCAGCTCACCAGGTAACTCTTTCATCTTTCATAATTGTGATTTCATAAACAACAAGGTTCTTGTGCATTTGTAAAGTTAACTTATAATTCCAAAATGCGTTTTTTCTTTGACATTTGTTGTACTCTTGAATCAGGCACATTGTCGTATCAGCCGCCATTTTGACTGGGTGGGGACCACACACCTGGGAGGTGAATCAACAATTAGCCTAATTGCATAGGCTATGTATATACAGTTTTTAAGCTGTAGTCCAGACTTCCCCACTAATAGTAATTATGGCAATGTTGTTGTAGCATTGTCATTCATAGATTGTAATACAAAAGGGAAACAAAGTGCTCATTTTTTGCATCATGTGCCAGGTGGAATTTTTCACAATTTCTTTTGTTTGTACATTTGTTCATGTGTAACTCTGTGTTGTTGTTTTTGTCGCACTGCTTTGCTTTGTCTTGGCCAGGTCGCAGTTGTAAATGAGAACTTGTTCTCAACTGGCCTTCGATTGAACTTCAGCCCCCCCCCCAACCGTAGCTTCGCTCCCATGTGGGTGTTAGCAACGCGCTGGGGTGCTAGCCAGCCAATCTTGTAGGTGTTGGAAGATATAGTGAGTTGAGATTGGTCAATAGCCCGCGATGTCAGAGAATTTGCAAAAACTACAGAGGTGCGTTCAATTCGCTTGAACGTTGCGGAACAATTTGTACTGAATGACACGTTTCCCCCAAAATGCGGGGGTGTATTCATTACACTGATTCTGTTGCTAAACGCTTTGCCTGTTAAGTGTTTTGTAAGAGAAGGCGTTTACTCCAAACAGCTGAATTCTGTTCTTAAACGGAAGTTATTGTTCAGTCCTGTCTCTCCCAAAATGAATAAGCAACTGGAAGAAGTTGGAAGGAACTCACATGGAAGAATCGATCATTTATGCGTAGCTTGTGCCAAAAACATCGGACTATTCAGATTGGAAAGGCAACGCGTGGAAACCATACACATAAAATTACTAACTACAAGTTCCGTTTAAGAACCCACTTTGAAGAGCGTTTGAGTAAATGGTTTATTTTTGCAAAACTCTTGCAACAGAATATGCGTAATGAATACACCCTTGTTACTTCATGCGGAAACATGGAGGCTGTCGTTTGTGATGTTGTTTCACCAGAGGATCTCTTGGTAAGTTTTATTCCTCCTACATGGCTTCGTTGTCGATTTGACCTTGCTGACATTGAATGTTTAATTTGGCTTTTAGGGGTATAATCTATTGGAAATCGAGGCCAATTCAGTAGAACTAGTTACGGTAACGTAAACTAACGTTAGTTAGTAGCTACAGTAACGTTAACTAGCTAACGTTAACTAGCCTGTCATTGTTGTTTGGGTATTCAAGTTATGTTATACAGTGGTTCTGGATAGCATTATTCGCTAGCAAACTAGCCATGTTTTTGGAGATAGGTAATGAATCAGATGTGAGCGAAATACGAAACTCTAGCTAGCTAGGATAACGTGTCATAAGCGCAATCATTGCTATTTAATCGCAGTCATTCCATCATTCACCATCAGCCATTATTGCTGGACATTTTTTGCAGAAATTTGAGAAGAAGTATTCTACAGAGTTGGCTAAAGGGGATTTGACCAAAGACACACAGTTTGAGTATGCCTGGTGTCTGATCAGGAGCAAGTTCCCGGATGACATCAAGAAGGGCATCGTTCTGCTGGATGGTAAAACATCAACTGGACACCAACTCACTAGCTTAGCTTAGTCCCAGATATGATTGTGCATATACCCGACTGTTATGATCGATGTCAATGCCAAATAGATGGCACAAACAGATCTGAGATGAGGCTACTAACATTACACCCCCATCATTTAAACTGAAAGTGAACAGAGATGCTAATGTGTTTTTTCTGTCCCTACAGACCTGGTTCACAAGGGGACCAAGGATGACCAGAGGGACTACTTGTTTTACCTGGCTATTGGAAACTACAAACTGAAGGTGCTGTGAATGTAGTTTTTCCCCTTGCTACTGTCCTTCTACTTGCTGTTGGGGGTCTAGGCTGGGTGCTTTGCTGATGTAGGCTTCACATATACATTTGATTGGTGCATGCAATCCAATTATGTCTTAAACGTTAAAGTCTGAAAGGCACTTGCCCATCTGGCATGTCGGGAGCATGTGGTTTCCCAAAGATTATGATCACTTGTCCGACAATGTAAATTAGCTATTTACACGCTAAAATACATTGCCTGCCTTTCACCTACAGGGGAGGAATCAGAAAGATCAGTGCTGGAATTCTTTGTCTTTTGGCTGTTCTTAGTAAAAACATTACCAGAGCAGCCTCAACTTTCCCTACTGGCATAAATTGTCTGTCTTTCACTTAAACAATGGGGAGGAATCAGAAAGACCAGTTTTAGACAACTGGAATTATTAGCAGTTTGGTTGTTTTATCATCTACCCAATGGGGTAACCTCGGAGCATGCTCTGTGTACTTGCCCCAAGGCAATAAGGCAACCCTTAATGTCCATCCCTGATGTCACGCCACAGGAGTATGAGAGGGGCCTGAAATGCATCCGGATTCTCCTGAAGAATGAACCAGGGAACACGCAAGCTCTGGATCTGGAGAAGCTCATAGTGAAGGCTATGAGGAAAGGTGAGGTCAGGGTTAGCCTGAGTACCAGTCTGTTTGCGTTATCATGCCAACAATCATTGTCATGCCAAACATGACAATTCTATAAAGAGTTGGCAAGAAAGCAGAAACAGACTGGCAACTAGGCTAGGATAGGGTAGAGTGGTCAATCAGGAGTTTACTGTAAGATGTGTGTCCCACCCATCCATCAGCAATATTTGGTATTGAAGATTAATCTTCAATGTTATGGGGGTCAGGCAGGTAGCCTAGTGGTTAGATTGTTGGACTAGTAACCGAAAGATCAAATCCAAGAGCTGAGATGGTTAAAAAAAAATGGTAATAATCTGTCGTTCTGCCCCTGATCAAGGCAGTTAACCCACTGTACCTAGGCCGTCATTGAAAATAATAATTCTTTCTTAACTGACTTGCCTAGTTAAATAAAGGTAAAAAAAAATATATATATATATTATATTTTTTTACATTTAACTAGGCAAGTCAGTTAAGAAAATAATATTATTTTCTATCTATCTGCGCAAAGCAGTAGGTACAATTTCAGTCGGAACAACCATAGGTGTGTTTGAACACCTGGTGTAGTTTAACAAATATTACGCTTTAAAAATGTGTAAGTATGAAACTTGATAGATACACTACGGGGATTGGCTTGTCTTGAATGTAGCTATATATTAGGCCAAAAACATTTCTGTCCCCAGATGGTTTGGTCGGCATGGCGATAGTTGGAGGAGTCGGCCTTGGCGTCGCTGGATTGGCTGCACTCATTGGGATGGCTGCATCAAAGAAGCTCTAAACTATTTGGACAACCCTACCGCCAAACCCCTCCAGATACCCAGAATGCCTTAATATAACACTGGCTGAATAGAGTATAACACTCTCCTACCTACTTATTTTCCTTTCAATAAATATAACAATCCTCCCTTTCCAAACCAATTAAAAGTGAAATTATATTTTGTAAAAGGGAACATTAAAGTAAAATGTTGGGACACAACTGTTTTTGTTACTGTACTGAAATTATGTAATCTTAACACTATATTAATGAACAGAAGTTTTGCTAATTTATTCATTACTATTTGAGTTATTGTAATACAAGCCACCATTGCTCTATGCTGAAATCAAATAAGTTCATATTAAATCATTTTGGGAAGGTTTTCTTCCACTTTCCCTATTATTTTATCTGCCACAGTATCCATACTTTACATATATTCTTTTATAACGCTACATATCTGTGTAATATATAGGAATGTTTAGATTTGATGAAGGAAATGCATACATAAAGAATATTGTTATGTGTATGTATTGAACTGTTTCAGTAAGTTTGTTATGTTCTGCTCCTCAACCAACAGGGCAGTGTTGTCTCAGCAGTTTATCAGATGAAGCATCAAGCCCATAGAGTTTGCTTGAAGACCCATGCATTTAGCCTGGACCCAGATGTTTGTGTTGTATAGCTGACAGCAACCATGTGAATTATGGTTATATAGCACAAAGAGATCTGGGACGAGGCTACAGTGAGTGCAGTCACTTGTAGAAGTGGTGTCATGTTCTACTGGTGTTAGGATGTAGATAAGGGACCTTTAGATGGACTGTGGGGATACCCTTACTTGTCAGTGGGTTTGTAGTTGCCTAAAAGGCTGTTTTGATGCAAGTTGAAAAAAATCCTTTCCATACATGGATAAAATGTCTTGTTCTGCAATATTTCTTTGATTTGTAACTAGGGGTCTGTTGAGTGCAGAGCTGCTGATAACACAAAGTGACCGTCACATTATTGTTGAATAAAATTTATATTAGATTTAAGCAAGTATGGAATCCGTTGGAATGTTTGTACTCAATGCACTGTAGCAATATAACTTTGAGTGATGTTTTCTTTTTGCTTATATTTTTTTGTAGTGCCTAAGAAAAGGCATGCTGCCAAATATAAAAAATATGGGTAATTGTAAATAAAGACAAGGTTGTAATGAAATGACAACTCCTTTCATTCTTTGGTAACAATGAGGATTAAATTAAAAGCACATTGTGGAACTATACTAATGCTACATTAAAATACTTTTTATAGTAACCTTTTATTTTGAAATTCAGGGAAATGTATTTGAATCTCAACACACCAGAATGTTCTCTGGAAGGAAGATATACCTTTGTTTCTGGAATTGTGTGGTCAAATATGGAGGGGGTTAGCAAATGTTGGTATAATGGCACAATATAAGGACCAAAGTCACGTTTTATTTGCACCCCACTGATAATGACAGAAGATCGGTGATAGTTCATTTTGGTGGTGGATGAAGGGATAATTGTATAGAGTAGGCCTTGTTAGACATGTCACACTTGGCAAAGTTTACAATAGTATCTTTTGTATAATACACTATATTTTATTCATAGGGTTCACAAACAGGATATTAGACTGTGGTATGTAAAATAAAGGGTTCTAAGGAATTTTGCATCACCCTGGGATTGTTTGATTATAATGGGTAGATTGGCCCATTTTTTAACTAGGCAAGTCAGTTAAGAACAAATTCTTATTTACATAGACGGCCTAGGAACAGTGGGTTAACTGCCTTATTCAGAAGCAGAACGTCAGATTTTTACCTTGTCAGCTCGGGGATTTGCTCTAGCAACCTTTCGGTTACTGGCCTAACGCTCTAACCACTAGGCTACCTGCCGCCCCAGAATTCTGGATTGATTTGCCAACATCCTGATTCCTGATTGTAATAAAATGTGTAGTTTGTAAAAGTTAAATTGGTTTGGAGAGCGTGGGGGGGGGGTCATTGTTAGGGGTCATGCAGTAAAAGGTTTAATTTGAAATCTCATTTCATGTCTTTGTGTGTGTGAGCTTGTGTGCGTGAGTGTGTTTGCCTATCAATCATGCTAATTGACTGGACAAAGGTTTAAAGCAGAATCTCCACCGAAACTCTAGGCAATACATAAACACTGACTATTCAAGGTTGTGTAAGCTAGCATTTGAATAACATCACATTGTTGACTTTTACTCAACATTGTGCTCTCTTATTTACCATGTAACAGATTACACTTTTTTTTTTACTGTAATCTGTTACGTTACCAGCAGAAATATTGTAATCAGATTACAGATACTTTTGAAAAGCTCAATGATTACTTCTACGATTACTTTTAAATTATTTTAAGCTGCCTATCATTGTTTTTGGGACCTGTGCAGCCAGTGAAAAATGCCTTCTTGCAACAGCTGCATAGTGCAGATCCCAGCCTATTGAATAAAAGTTTGAGGGAGTTCCTCTTAAACTCCTCAGTGGTATTGTCCTCCATATTGTCAAAAACAAGTTTAATTTAAGAAGACCACAAGTGGGACTTTGGTTGCTTACTCATTCGTGCAGATAAAAAAAATCCAAATGCCTAATGGACACATGCTCAAACACGCACACTTTTGCTAAACTTAAGCAGCTTATTGAGATATAAAAGTGTCACCAACAAAAACGTAAACAATATGCCTATAGTAAATGCACAACATATGACATTCATTTTTCAGATATAGCACTTTTAAGTACACTCTTAGAAAAAAAAGGTGCTATCTAGAACCTAAAAGGGTTCTTCAGCTGTCCCCATAAGATAATCATTTTTAGTTCCAGGTAGAACCCTTTTGGGTTCAATGTAGAACCCTTTCCAAAATGGGTTCTACCTGGAACCAAAAAGTATTCTCCTATGGGGACAGCCAAAGAATCAATCAATCAATCAAATGTATTTATAAAGCCCTTCTTACATCAGCTGATGTCACAAAGTGCTGTACAGAGACCCAGCCTAAAACCCCAAACAGCAAGCAATGCAGGTGTAGAAGCACGGTGGCTAGAAAAAACTCCCAAGAACGGCTGGAACCTAGGAAGAAACCTAGAGGAACCAGACTACGAGGGGTGGCCAGTCCTCTTCTGGCTGTGCCGGGTGGAGATTATAACAGAACATTGCCAAGATGTTCAAATGTTCAAAGATGACCAAAAGAGTCAAATAATAATAATCACAGTGGTTGTAGAAGGTGCAACATGTCAGCACCTCACCTCTTTTCATAGCCAATCATTCAGAGTATCTCTACCGCTCCTGCTGTCTCTAGAGAGTTGAAAACAGCAGGTCTGGGACAAGGTAGCACGTCCGGGGAACAGGTCAGGGTTCCATAGCCGCAGGTAGAACAGTTGAAACTGGAGGAACAATACGTCCAGGTAGTCCTGAGGCATGAGAGCATACTTAAATTCACACAGGACACCGGATAAGACAGGACAATTACTCCAGATATAACAGACTGACACTGGCCCCCGACATAAACTATTGCAGCATAAATACTGGAGGCTGAGACAGGAGGGGTCGGGAGACCCTGGCCCCGTCCAACGATACCCCCGGACAGGGCCAAACAGGCAGGATATAACCCCACCCACTTTGCCAAAGCACAGACCCCAGACTCCTAGAGGGATGTCTTCAACCACCAACTTACACGAACAACTCAAGGCCAAGTATAGCCCACAAAGATCTCCCCCACGGCACAACCCAAGGGGGCGCCAACCCGGACAGGAAGATCACGTCAGTGACTCAACCCACTCAACCCCTCTTAGGGACGGCATGGAAGAGCACCAGTAAGCCAGTGACTCAGTCCCTGTAATAGGGTTAGAGGCAGAGAATCCCAGTGGAGAGGAGAACCAGCCAGGCAGAGACAGCAAGGTGCCTTTCCGGTCACCTTCACACTCCTGGCCCAGACTATACTGAATCATAGGACCTACTGAAGAGATGAGTCTTCAACAAAGACTTAAAGGTCAAGACCGAGTCTGCGTCTCTCACATGGATAGGCAGACCATTCCATAAAAATTGAGCTCTGTAGGAGAAAGCCCTGCCTCCAGCTGTTTGCTTCTAGGGACAGTAATGAGGCCTGCGTCTTGTGACCGTAGCGTACGTGTAGTCAGGACCAAATCGGAAAGATAGGTAGGAGCAAGCCCATGTAATGCTTTGGAGGTTAGCAGTAAAACCTTGAAATCAGCACTAGCCTTAACAGGAAGCCAGTGTAGAGAGGCTACCACTGGAGTAATATGATACATTTCTTTGGTTCTAGTCAAGATTTTAGCAGCCGTGCTTAGCACTAACTGAAGTTTATTTAGTGCTTTATCCGTGTAGCCGGAAAGTAGAGCATTGCAGTAGTTTAACCTAGAAGTGGCAAAAGCATGGATACATTTTTCTGCATCATTTTTGGACAGAAAGTTTCGGATTTTTGCAATGTTACGTAGATGGAAAAAAACAGTCCTGGAAAACAGTCTTGATATGTTCGTGAAAAGAGAGATTAGGGTCCTTCACAGTTTTACTTGAGACGACTGTACAACCAACAAGAGTAATTGTCAGATTCAACAGAAGATCTCTTTGTTTCTTGGGATCTAGAACTAGCATCTCTGTTTTGTCCGAGTTTAAAAGTAGAACATTTTTCCAGCATCCACTTCCTTATGTCTGAAACACAGGCTTCCAGGGAGGGCAATTTTGGGGCTTCACCATGTTTCATCGAAATGTACAGCTGTGTGTCGTCCTCATAGCAGTGAAAGTTAACATTATGTTTCCGAATGACATCACCAAGAAGTAAAATATATAGTGAAAACAATAGTGGTCCTAAAACGGAGCCTTGAGGAACACCGGAATTTACAGTTGATTTGTCAGAGGACAAACCATCTACAGAGACAAACTGATATCTTTACGACAGATAAATCTAAACCAGGCCAGAATTTGTCCGTGTAGACCAGCACTAAGGTCTAGGAGCACAACGACAGATGCAGAGCCTCAGTCTGGCGCCATTAAAAGGTAATTTACCACCTTCACAAGTGCAGTCTCAGTGCTATGATGGGGTCTTAAACCAGACTGAAGCATTTCGTATACATTGTTTGTCTTCAGGAAGGCAGTGAGTTGCTGCGCAAACAGCTTTTTTGATTTTTTTTTTAGAGGAATGGGAGATTCGATATTGGCCAATAATTTTTACAAATATTTTATGGGTCAAGGTTTGGCTTTTTCAAGAGAGGCTTTATTACTGCCACTTTTAGTGAGTTTGGTACACATTCAATGGATAGAGAGCCATTTATTATGTTCAACATAGGAGGGGCAGGCACAGGAAGCAGCACTTTCAGTAGTTTAGTTGGAATAGGGTCCAGTATGCAGCTTGAAGATTTAGAGGCCATGATTATTTTCATCAAGAGATATAGTATTAAAACACTCAAGTGTCTCCCTTGATCCTAGGTCCTGGCAGTGTTGCGCAGACTCTGACAACTGAGCTTTGTAGGAATACGCAGATTAAAAGAGGAGTCCGTAATTTGCTTTCTAATGATCATGATATTTTCATCAAAGAAGTACATGAATTTATCACTGCTGAAGTGAAAGCCATCCTCTCTTGGGGAATGCTGCTTTTTAGTTAGCTTTGTGACAGTATCAAAAATAAATTTTGGATTGTTCTTATTTTCCTCAATTAAGTTGGAAAAATAGGATGATTGAGCAGCCGTGAGGGCTCTTCGATACTGCACGGTACTGTCTTTCCAAGCTAGTTGGAAGACTTCCAGTTTGGTGTAGTGCCATTTCCGTTCCAATTTTCTGGAAGCTTTCTTCAGAGCTTGGGTATTTTCTGTATACCAGGGAGCTAGTTTCATATGACAAATGTTTTTGGTTTTTAGGGGTGCAACTGCATCTACGGTATTACACAAGGTTAAATTGAGTTCCTCAGTTAGTAGGTTAACTGATTTTTGTACTCTGACGTCCTTGTACTCTGGTGGAGGGAGTCTGGAAGGGCATCTAGGAATCTTTGGGTTGTCCGAGAATTTATAGCACGGCTTTGATGATCCTTGGTTGGGGTCTGAGCAGATTATTTGTTGCGATTGCAAGCGTAATAAAATGGTGGTCCGAAAAAACATTAAGATCCACAACATTTATTCCACGGGACAAAACTAGGTCCAGAGTATGACTGTGGCAGTGAGTAGGTCTGGAGACATGTTGGACAAAACCCACTGAGTTGATTATGGCTTCGAAACCCTTTTGGAGTGGGTCTGTGGACTTTTCCATGTGAATATTAAAGTCACCAAAAATTTGAATATTATCTGCCATGACTACAAGGTCCGATAGGAATTCAGGGAACTCGGTGAGGAATGCTGTATATCTTCTTAGGGATCGGTGGCACACTAGCGTCCCACCTACGACAACATACGGTGAAATACAGAGCGCCAAATTCAAATTACAAAATTAGTAATATTAAACATTCATGAAAATACAAGTGTTGTACACCATTCAAAAGCTTAGAATCTTTGTAATCGAACTGCGTTGTCGGATTTACAATAGGCTTTACAAAGAAAACAGAACATTCGATTGTCTGAGGACAGAGCCCCACAACAACATAATTATTCAAATATAAATATAAAATGGTAATTAAAAAGTAAAAACTGTAAAGCTGGCAGGTAGCAAAGTACGGTTAGCAACAAACCGCACAGCAGCACGTAAACAAGTCTACAAGTTGTGAATGGAAATCTTTTGGGGGTTCTTCGAGCATGCCATTCCATGAAAGCAGCATAGACAACAGACTAGGCTAATAAGTCCTCGTTTTTGGGTTATGCTCAGGTAAAACAAATTGGCTAATCCAGATTTCCACATTTCCAAGTCCTATTCTTGAAGATATATTAAATGGGTATTAAATGAATTGCAATGACTGGAAATCTGACACACTTAGCTTTTTAATGTAAAGAAAATATTTGTACTCAGGCCTGGATTCAAAGTCATTCAAATACAATGCTATTTATAAACAAATTAACAACAGACTTTCAGCATGCTTATAGAGAAGGGCAATCAACATGTACTGCACTGACACAATTAACTGATGATTCATTGAAATAAAGAAGAAGATTGTGGGAGCTGTACTGTGTGTCCATG
Organism: Brachymystax lenok tsinlingensis; assembly: GCA_030435695.1. Classification (NCBI taxonomy): domain Eukaryota; kingdom Metazoa; phylum Chordata; class Actinopteri; order Salmoniformes; family Salmonidae; genus Brachymystax; species Brachymystax lenok. The sequence continues at coordinate 3,450,357 of CM059792.1, read as the reverse complement.
AATGCAGATGATTCAACCCTATACGCGTCCGCAACCACAGCTAGTGAAATCACTTCAACCCTAAACAAAGAGTTGCAGTCAGTTTTAGAATGGGTGGCCAGTACTAAACTGGTCCTGGACATCTCTAAAACTAAGAACATTGTATTTGGGACAAATCATTCTCTATGTTCTAGACCTCAGCTGAATCTGGAAATGAATGGTGTGGCTTTTGAACAAGTTGAGGAGATTAAATTACCTAAGATTGTAAACTATCATGGTCAAAATGGTTGTAAGTCTGTCCGTGATAAAGAGGTGCTCTGCTGTTTTGACACCACACTCCACAAAAAAAGTCCTGCAGGCTCTAGTTTTATATTATCTTGATTATTGTCCAGTCATTTGGTCAAATGCCACAAAGGACCTAGTTAAGCTGCAGCTGGCCCAGAACAGAGTTGCATGTTTTGCTCTTCATTGTAATCAGAGGGCTAAAATCAATACTATGCATGCCCGTCTCTCTTGGCTAAGAGTTGAGGAAAGACTGACTGCATCGCTTCTTGTTTTTATAAGAAACGTTAATGTGTTGGAAATTCCAAATTGTTTGCATAGTGAACTTACATACTTACATACAGCACTGACACACTTACTCCACCAGACATGCCACCAGGTGTCTTTTCACAGTCCCCAGGTCCAGAAAAATTCAAGGAAAACCACAGTATTATATAGAGCCATGATTGCATGGAACTCCATTCCATGTCATATAGATCAAGTGAACAGCACACCTGCTTTCAAAAAACAAATAAACCAACACCTCACGGCACAACGCTTCTCCCCCATATGACCTACAGTGAGGGAAAAAAGTATTTGATCCCCTGCTGATTTTGTACGTTTGCCAACTGACAAAGAAATTATCAGTCTATAATTTTAATGGTAGGTTTATTTGAACAGTGAGAGACAGAATAACAAACAGAATGACAAATACTTCCCCTCACTGTAGTTGTTGTGTGTATGTACCGATATGTACAGTAGCAGTCAAAAGTTTGGACACACCTACTTATTCAAGGGTTTTTATTTTTACTATTTTCTACATTGTAGAATAATAGTGAAGACATCAAAACTGTGAAATAACACGTATGGAATCATGTAATAACCAAAACCTCTTAGGGAGCGGCATCAGTGTTCAGAGTTTTGGAGAGTCTGGCGTGCCCATTGTAAAAAGCCTAGTACTCAGGCCCAGAAACTAGGATATGCACATAATTAGTAGTATTGGATAGAAAACAATCTGAAGTTTCTAAAACTGTTAAAATAATGATAATGTCTGTGAGTATAACAGAACTGATATGGCAGGCGAAAACCAGAGGGAAATCCATCCAAGAAAATGTCATTTTGTGTGCTGGGTCATTTTCCAATGGGTTGCTATAGGATATGCTTAAATCCAGCTCCCAGGTTGCAGTACCTATGGCTTCCACTAGATCTCAACAGTCTTTAGACATGGTTTGAAGTGTTTATCTTGAAAACTAGAGGAGTAGAGGAACTTTATCCAAGTGGAGTGAGGAATTAAATTCTGTCTGTTGCACGCAGGACCGGGAACACGCACCTCAGTTTTTTCCTTTTCTATTGTCCAAGATATTATCCGTGTGAAATATAATAGTAAATATACATAATAGTGTACCTAAGGATCGATTATAAATGTGGTTTGATTTGTTTGGACAAAGTTTATAGGTATATTTTTAACGGTCTCTATGTCTTCTATATGGGGCGAGTGGACGGTGGATTTTCTGAACAGAACGCGGCAACCAAATGGATATATGGATATAAAGAGGGATTGATTGTCTTACTTGGACACTTCGGATTACCATTAGCAGAAAATCTTCAAAGGTAAGCGATTTATTTTAGAGTTTTGGTTTTATTATTATGCTAATGGTGGAAGTACACGGGGCGCTGTCCTCAGACAAGCAAATGTTATGCTTTCGCCGTAAAGCCTTTTTGAAATCTGACAACGCTGTGAGATTGCCAAGACTCTAAGCTTTTGAAGAGTGTGCAACACTTGTAGTTTTATAATACTACATTTGCATTTTAAATTTGGCGCTCTACATTTTTCCGGATGTTGTCAAGGATGGGACGCTAGCTCCCCACTGCTCCCTAAGTTAAACAAATCTAAATATATTTTATATTTTGGATTCTTCAAAGTAGCCACCCTTTGCCTTGATGACAGCTTTGCACACTCTTGGCATTCTCTCAAACAGCTTTACCTGGAATGCTTTTCCAACAGTCTTGGAGTTCCCACGTATGCTGAGCACATGTTGGCTGCTTTTCCTTCATTCTGCGGTCCAACTCATCCCAAACCATCTCAGTTGGGTTGAGGTCGGGTGATTGTGGAGGCCAGGTCATCTGATGCAGCACTCCATCACTCTCCTTCTCGTTCAAATATCCCTTAGGTGTGTTGGGTCATTGTCCTGTTGAAAAACAAATGATAGTCCCACTAAGTGCAAACCAGATGGGATGGCATATGCTTGAATTCTAAATAAATCACTGACAGTGTCACCAGCAACGCACCCCCACACCATCACACCTCCTCCTCCATGTTTCACGGTGGGAACCACACATGCAGAGATCATCCGTTCACCTTCTCTGTGTCTCACAAAAACATCTCACAAAGACCTCTCACAAAGACAAGTATTTTCTTCTTATTGTTGTCCTTCGTAGTGGTTTCTTTGCAGCAATTCAACCATGAAGGCCTGATTCGCACAGTCTCCTCTGAACAGTTGATGTTGAGATGTGTCTTTTACTTGAACTCTGTGAAGCATTTATTTGGGATGCAATTTCTGAGGCTGGTAACTCTAACTCTGGGTCTTCCTTTCCTGTGGCGGTCCTCATGAGAGCCAGTTTCATCATAGCGCTTGATGGTTTTTGTGACTGCAATTGAAGAAACTTTCAAAGTTTTTGAATTTTTCCAGATTGACTGACATTCATGTCTTAAAGTAATTATGGACTGTCGTTTCTCTATGCTTACTTGAGCTGTTCTTGCCATAATATGGACTTAGTATTTTACCATATAGGACTATCTTCTGTATACCAACTTGTCACAACACAACTGATTGGCTCAAACGCATTAAGAAGGAAGAAATTCCACAAATTAACTTTTAACTAGGCACATCTGTTAATTGAAATGCATTCCAGGTGACTACCTTGTGAAGCTGGTTCAGAGAATGCCAAGAGTGTGCAAAGCTGTCATCAAGGCAAAGCGTGGCTACTTTGAAGAATCGAAAATATAAAATATATTTTGATTTGTTTAACACTTTTTTGGTTACTACATGATTCCAGATGTGTTATTTCATAGTTTTGATGTCTTCACTATTATTCTACATTATAGAAAATAGTAAAAATAAAGAAAAACCCTGGAATGAGTTGGTGTGTCCAAACTTTTGACTGGTACTGTATGTGTAACTGATAGATGCACACACACACACATACACTACATGTTAGTGTTTTTAAATTGATGTAAATTGTAAAGTATTTTGTCTGTAATGTCTTTTTCGTTATGTGTTGGACCCCAGTAAGACTAGCCATTGTCATTCACGTTGGCTAATGGGGATCCTAATAAAACAAAATCAAATATTATCTGCAGTAGAAAGCAATGGGTTAGAAGAAGGCTATATAACCAACCCATAAAGTGCAATGTAACATCCATTTATGGCCAGCTATGTAAACTCTAACATTGATTTATCCAGGTAATATTTATTTTTGTCTTCTTCTAATGCCTTTTAAGGGGAAAGTCATCTAAAAGTAATTCGTTTGGGTAATCCAAAAGTTACATTACTTTTTGCAATTTTGGACAGGTAACTAGTAACTGTAATGGATCAAATTTAGAAAGTAACCTCCCCGATCCCTATTATTTGTCAGAAGAGGCCTGAAATGTTTAAAGTCAATATTCTTCACTGGGGTAATACAATGAAAGTACATTATATCAGTGAGTGGGCTCATGTGGGACATGTACTGTCACGTCCTGGCAATAGATAGCCCTCTGGGCTCTTTATGGTGGTTTTGGTCAGGATGTGACTAGGGGGTTTATTGGGTTTTCTATGTTGTTTATTTCTATGTTTTGGTTTTGTATAATTCCCAATTAGAGGCAGCTGATTGTCATTGCCTCTAATTGGGGATCATATTTAAGTTGTTCCTTTTTCCACCTGTGTTTGTGGGTTATTGTTTTTCCTTAGTGCCTGTGAGAGATTGGAGGAAGCAGGAAGCAGGAAGAATAGGTACAGGAAATGGCCAAGGTAGCTCAGATGTCAACAAGTTTTCTTGTGCGCTAGTCTGGCTGCGCGCCCCACTTTATTTTACTTATATAACGTTTAGGTGACCATCCGAGTGAAATATTATCGCTCATAATCATAAAAGTATAGCTAAGGATGCATTTTAACTGCTATTTGATTTGTTTAGGAAAGGTTTATAGGTATATTTGAACGCGTTCTCTTTCAATGGTCGATTCGACGTTGGATTTTCTGAACATAACGCACCAACCAAACGGAGATTTATTGATATAATAAATGACTTTTTCTAACAAAAGAACCATGAATTGTCTTCGTTGGACACTTGGGAAGCCCTCAGCAGAAGTTCTTCAAGAGGTAAGGGATTTGTTTTCGCTGTGAAATGTGTTTTGTGTGAACTGCGATGGTTTATGAATTTATGCTAATGGGAAAATATTTGAGGTGCTACCCTCAAACAATCAAATGTTGTGCTTTCGCCATAAAGCTTTTTTGAAATCTGTCAACGCTGTGATATTGCCAAGAAGCAGAGCTTTTGATGACTATGCAACACTTGTATATTGATGAATGTTTAATAATTCAACTTTTGGATTTTGAATTTGGCGCCTTGCATTTTCACCCGGGGTACCAGTCCCTAAGTAGTTAAAAATGTGGAACTCTATGCACGCTGCGCTTTGGTCCATTTCTCCTAACGATCGTGACATGTACACTGGCCGGCGGGGTGGCACAGCACTCCACAAAACTGATTTGTATGAACATCTCACGTTAGGACACAAATCTCTACCTCTGAGTTAATATGTAAGCCTGCAATTATCTCTAAATTTGTATGGGTATATCAGGTTATATGGAGATATCTTGTGTGTCCTAACTTGAGTACTTCAAGCTATCTTTTTTTAAGAGATGCACAAGGAGATATCGTGGTAAGTTTATCAGTTTCAACTAGATCGCTTATAGGATACTACATACACAGTAGCATTGTGCAATGGACGGGTGCCATTGCAGCCATTCTTGATTCTTTGCTTAAGGTTGTTATTCCAGAGGACTGAACTTTACTCTTCTCTACACGATGGAGAGATGTGGAGTGAAGAAGACAATAAGGGATATAAAAATTAAACAACACTGGGCACACACTGGTTGAATCAACATTGTTTCAATGTATTTTGTCAACGTATTGTGATGTGAAATCAATGTGGAAAATACATTGGATTTGAAGAAAGTATTTTAGCATTTCAAATTAGGATAAAACGTCAAATACATTGACTTAACCTGACTAACAGGTTGTTACATCAATTTAATTTGAACATAATCATCAGAACTACACGTTGAAATTTTGTTTAAAATTCCAATCAAATGTATTTGTCATATGTGCTAAATACAACAGGTGTAGACTTCACCGTGAAACCCCTTTGCCAGCATTGCAAAGTAAAAAAGTAAGAACAATTTGCATAAAAAATAAGTAGAAACACCATAAAAAACTATAACAAGGCTATATACCTGTACCGAGTCAATGTGAAAGGGATATATGTAGATATAGTTATGGGTAAAAGTGACTGGTATGGTGGCAAAATTACAAACTCTGTTATACACATGCCCTGCAAAAGCTTTAAACCTCTACATTTCCACTGCCTGTTTCTCTCATGTAAGAAGAAGGCAGTGTTTTTCCTCTCTTGTTTCTGAGTAACTTGGTCAAACGGCCAAAGACAAAGAGCCTCGGAGAGTGACCACAGTTTTTTGGTCATCCTGTTCTTTTCGTATCTTTCAAGGGCACATCTGTGTGAAGATATGAAGAGAACAGAGGCTAGCTTGAGCAGCAACGACAATTCAATCAGCAGAAAGGAGTAACAAAACTGATCCACAATGACCAGGATCATGATGTTACCCTGTGAGGGAGGAAGATCGGTTAGGAAATCCACCGGCTGTTGTGGAACGGGTAGGGGTTGTAAGTTCCCTCTGGGCAGGTGCCTAGGAGCCTTGCACTGGGCGCACACCGAGCAGGAGGAAACATAAACCCTCACGTCCTTAGCCAAAGTGGGCCACCAGTACTTCCCACTAAGACAGGGCACCGTCCGAAAGATGCCTGGATGACCAGAGGGTGACGTGTGGGCCCAATAGATCAGACGGAACGTACAAACGCACAGCTGGACACTGGAGGGGGAGTGGGCTCTGCCCGTAGCGCCCTCTCGATGTCCAGCTCCCACACTACCGGTGCCACCAGGCAGGAAGCCGGGAGTAGGTGGGTGTGATCCATGGACCGATCCTCTGTGTCATACGTCCGGGACAATGCGTCTGCCTTAGCGTTCGGGGAACCTGGTCTGTAGGACAGGGTGAAAACAAAACAGGTGAAAAACATGGCCCACCTTGCCTGGCGAGGTTTCAGTCTCCTTACCGCCCCCGATGTACTCCAGATTGCGGTGGTCAGTTTAGATGAGAAAAGGGTGTTTAGCCCCCTCAAGCCAATGTCTCCACACCTTCAAAGCCTTGATGACAGCCAACAGCTCCCTGTCCCCCACGTCATAGTTTCGTTCCGCCGGGCTGACCTTCTTCGAGAAGAAGGCACAGGGGCGGAGCTTTGGTGGCGTACCCGAGCACTGAGAGAGCACGGCTCCTATCCCAGCCTCGGACGCGTCCACCTCCACTATGAACGCCAAAGAGGGATCTGGATGAGCCAGCACGGGAGCCGAGGTAAACAGAGCCCTTAGGTGACCAAAAGCCCTGTCCGCCTCAGCCGACCACTGTAAACTCACAGGTCCCCCCTTTCAGCAGTGAGGTAATGGGAGCCCCTACCTGACCAGTAGTAGTTGGAAAACCCTAGAAACCGCTGCACCTCCTTTACCGTGGTGGGAGTCGGCCAATTACGCACAGCTGAAATGCAGTCACTCTCCATCTCCACCCCTGAAGTGGAAATGCGGTACTCTAGGAAGGAGACAGACTGTTGAAAGAACAGACATTTCTCAGCCTTGACGTACAGGTCATGCTTCAACAGTCGACCAAGCACCCTGCGCACCAGGGACACATGCTTGGCGCGTGTAGCGGAGTATATCAGAATGTCATCAATATACACCACTACACCCTGCCCGTGCAGGTCCCTGAATATCTCTTCTACAAAGGCCTGGAAGACATTCATCAACCCGTACGGCATGACGAGGTACTCATAGTGCCCTGAGGTGGTACTGAACGCTGTCTTCCACTCGTCTCCCTCCTGGATACGCACCAGGTTGTAAGCGCTCCTGAGATCCAATTTGGTGAAGAAGCGCACCCTGTGCATTGACTCAATCACACTGGCTATGACAATTAGCGGGTAGCTGTACCACAGTGATCTGGTTGATACCTCGATAGTCAATACACGGGCGCAGACCTCCATCCTTCTTCTTCACAAAAAATAAACTCGAGGAGGCAGGTGAAGTGGAGGGCCGAATGTACCCCTGACGCAGCGATTCAGAGACATGTTTCCATTGCCGCGTCTCCTCCTGTGACAGGGGATACATGTGACTCCTGGGAAGTGCGACGTCTACCAGGATGTTTATCGCACAATCCCCCCGTCGATGGGGTGGTAATTGAGTCGCCTTCTTCTTACAGAAGGCGAGAGCCAAATCGGCATATGCAGGGGGGATGCGCACGGCGGAGACCTGGTCTGGACTTTCCACCGTAGTAGCACCCAAGGAAACTCCTAAACACCTCCCCAAGCACCACCCCGTGAGAGCCCTCCGTTGCCACGAAATAGTGGGGTCATGACAGGCTAACCAGGGTAGGCCCAGCGCCACGGGAAACGCAGGAGAATCAATAAGGAAGAGACTGATTCTCTCCTTGTGATCCTCCTGTGTCACCATACCCAGGGGCGCAGTGACCTCCCTAATAAACCCTGACCCTTTTGGCCGACTGTCTAGGGCGTGAACTGGGAAGGGCACATCCACTGGAACAATGGGGATCCCTAAACTATGAGCAAATGATCTGTCAATGAAATGTCCAGCTGCGCCTGAGTCTACGAGCGCCTTATGCGGGGAAAACTCAGGAAAATGTATGTACAAAAACATGTGCAACAGAGGGCTCTGGGTGAGCATGGTGCCCACTCACCTGGGGTGACGCGAGAGTGCCCTGCCTGCTGCCTCGACTCCCAGAGGAACCTCCCCAGCACCGACCGGCAGTGTGCCCTCTGCGGCCACAGATGGTGCATGGAATGGAACCTCCTCTGGTCTCCCTAAGAGCAGCACCTCCCAGCTCCATGGGCGTCGGAGCGGTGGTGCTGGGGGATGGAACCGACAGACCCCGATCTGAACGTCCGCCGGTAGCCAGCAGGTTTACCAACCGAAAGGACAGGTTCACCTGCTGGTCGAAGGTGAGGGTGGTGTCCCTGCAGGCCATATCCCGACAGACGTCCTTGCGTAAACTGCAACGGTAGTGGACGATCAGGGCCCTGTCGTTCCATCCCGCACCCGTGGCCAGGGTCCGGAAGTCCAGTGCGAACTCCTGTGCGCTCCTCGTCCCCTGCCTCAGGTGGAAACAACGTTCACCCGCCGCTCTACCCTCGGGCGGGTGGTCGAAGTCTGCCCGGTAAGGGAAGACCCCCATGAAATGGACAAAAATTAATGGCAACATATTGTCATTGGACGAACCATGCACACGATGGAAAAGAGTGCCCAAATGGACGGCAGATCAACCAAAGCATATGGCAAATGGCATATGGCAACTGCCAAATGTAATAACTCAAAATTACTATAGGTGGCGAGCGCGCTCCAACGGGGCAATTCATATTGCATATGTACATGAAGTCAAGACCCAAGGGTCAAATTTGGACATTCAAAAAAGAAATATCAAAATACCTACGCCCCCCAAAAAAGTGCTTTCTGGACCGTTTTTTGCGATTCTTTCAATTTTTTTTTGATAATAACACGTATGTAAGATGTGTATAAACATACCTTTGTCTCATTTTATTGATTTAGTTTTATTAACTTTATTGTCCATAAGGCCTATATTTGTCCATTTGCAATATGTTACCATAGGAAGTCAAAAGTCAATGTCCAAATGGCATATGTTTTGTCCATTTGCAATATGTTACCATAGAAAGTCAAAAGTCAATGAACCATGTCCAAATGGCATAAGAAATGTACAAATGCCATAAGATTCCATACAAAAGTATTGAAAGTGCCAAATCATAATGTTATGTCCATTTACATATATGATCATAGGAAGTCGGCTTCCGAACCCAAAAGTCAGTGAACAATGTCCAAATGGCATTTAAACTGACAAAATGATATATATCACTATGTTAAGACCTGAATCATCCTATAGGGTCTATTTGTCATGTTTGATGAGAGAGAAGTGGGACTCTGTTGTTTTTTTAAAGATCTTTTGAAAAATTCCAAAATGACCAGTGGTGCCCCCATTTGGATGGCCACGGGTGGGGGGTGCTCCCTAACCAGCCAGGGATACCTTGCACCCTCCTAAAGGCATTCATATTTAAAATGTGCTCATGGTAACCCGTTTCAATCACCAGGTGCACGGTTGTCAAATGTCTTACAATGGGCATTTACCCTCACAAATTTGACAGGCTCCCAAATACTGCAGAAATGCCCAATTGACAGGCCCATTGAACTCGGGATGGCCGGGCAGTGATCATGGTTCCTCTCCATCGCTCGTTGGTGTTGATTTCAGCATGTCAAATTCGTGATGTTAAAAGCCCATTGAAACATTTTGCAAATGTACAGTACATTTGCAATGTTTCAATGGGTAGTTAACATCACGAATATGACAAGCTCTAAAATACTGCAGGAATGGCCAATTGACAGCCCGTTGATCTCGGGATGGCCAGGATTGATAGTGGTACCTCTCCATCGCTCGTTGGTGTTGATTTCAGCGTGTCATATTCGTGATGTTAAAAGCCCATTGAAACATATTGCAAATGTACAGTACAGTTGCAATATGTTTCAATGGGCTTTTAACATCACGAATTTGACAAGCTCTAAAATACTGCAGAAATGCCCAAATTGACTGGCCCGTTGAACTGGCCGGGCCCAACGGTTTTAACTTATTGCAAATGGACAAAAGTCTGCCATCAAGTCACTATAATACAAACGTAAAACACCTAGTTACGTTCTAGTTGCGGGTCCAGTTCCGACGTTATGTGTCGGCCTAGCTGAGGCGACCCCAAATCCCGTGTTTCGGCTCGATAGGTCATTCGGAGCCCGAGCAGCGACCTTAATTGGTGCTGAAAATCCACGTTTTCCGGGCGTTGCTATGGGGTCCTTGAATGAACTATCGGACAGAAACGTTAGGGTCCGTCTCTATGGGCCGAGGTGGTTCTAATGCACCTAACCTTGTGACTCTGGGACTTCTATAAATTTTGTCATTTTCGCGATGTGAAAATGAATTGAAAATATTGCAAATGTACAAGGCTGTTTCTCGGCCTATAAACCTTCCAGAGCCCCATAACTCATCATGCACTATCGACATAAGCTCTAGAAAAGGTTCGAACTAAAGTAACTATTGCAGGCAGTGTGTGTCTGTAAGCCCCACACTATGTCACTCCCCATGGACTGTGTGCGTGTGTGAGTTTTTCAAGGGAATCTGATGGGAGTAATGACTGATTTACAGTTCATTGGGGTTGCCTAATCACACATATGACGTTTTGGAAAGATGGACCCTTTTTAACCCTTCGAAACAGACACTGTGACCCCCATTTAATGCCACACGGTCACGGTTAGGCTTGCACAGATCGGAAGGTCCTAAGGAACGTTCCTGAAGTTGAATTGTGCTTCTAACCCAAACGGGTCTGCCGCTGTCACCCAAAAGCAGCTGAAATTTAGGGCCAGGCTTCATTTTGGGCCTACTTTTTTGCACGGTCTATGAGGTCAGAGCGAGATACAGTCAAGTGGGGCGTCTCGTTGAACTCGGCACAGCCTAGAGACTATGGTGATGCACTTTTTAGTGTTGATTTGAGTCTGTCATTTTGGTGATGTTTCAGCCCTATGTAATCTTATTGCAAATGTACAAAAGTCAGCCAGAAAGTCAGCGTCCATCAGTTAATTAGATATCATTCTGACACCAAACTGATAAAAACTGACACCAAACCCACTTTTTCCAACTCGTTTAGAAGCCAACTATCACATATGTCAGGGCAGGATAGAAATTCACAGTGTCTTCTGTTTAAATCATAGTAAAAATGTAAAACACATAGTTACGTTCTAGCTGCGGGTCCAGTTCCGACATTATGTGTAGGCCTAGCTGAGGCGACCCCGAATCTCGAGTTTCGGCTCGATAGGTCATTTGGAGTCCGAGCAGCGACCTTAATTTGTGCTGAAAATCCACGTTTTCCGGGCGTTGCTATGGGGTCCTTGAATGAGCTATCGGACAGAAGCGTTAGGGTCCGTCTCTATGGGCCGAGGCGGTTCTTATGCACCTAACCTTGTGACTCTGGGACTTGTAGAAATTGTGTCATTTTCGCGATGTGAAAAAGAATTGAAAATATTGCAAATGTACAAGGCTGTTTCTCGACCTGAGAACCTTCTAGAGCCCCGTAACTCATCGTGCACTATCGACTATAGGTCTAGAATAGGTTTCTAAAGTTTCAGAGCTCTAGGTCTGATGGTTTTTTGATAGTTCGAACAAAAGTAAATATTGCAGGCAGTGTCTGTCTGTAAGCCCCTCACTGTGTCATTCCCCATTGACTGTGCGTGTGAGCGATTTCAGAAAATCACAGAAATCACGTAGAGCTCCGAAACCCACGTTAACGGATTCGTCTGAACACGCCGCAACTGGATCCATAACGTTTTTGGGAAAAAAATATATTTTTCTCAACATTACGAATTGTACATTTTACAATTCATCGAAAATTAAAACAGATAAAGGTCTGGTTCTTTTTTCCTTACACCGTAGGTTCATGTACTTTGACATGAAGCTGTCAAATTAGCACTCTATTTCCATTTTTCACCTTTAATCCCAGAAACTGAACCTTAACTCAAAAACCGTGAGTCCCTGACACCATCCTGTTTCGGGGCCAACAGCCCATTTGGCCAAACCCATGCCCACCAAGTTTCGTCTTCGAAGTCTTTTCCGTTTAGGAGAAAAAGCCAGGTCAATTAGGTGTATGTTTTGTACATTTGCAATAAGAAGCCATTCGCCATCTGGTGGGATTAACCTGAAGGGCGGAAAAATGACAAAAAAAATGTATTAAACGGACACCGAATGTCCGAGAAACTTCGTTTGACTTCCTGGAAGATTTGGCCCTGTGGCACGGCCCGACGCCGTCGGCCTATTTTAGAAACATTTTTGAACGTCTAGTAAGGGACCGTACGTTTGCAATATGCATTTTCTCATCAAACATACAGCAAATGCCATCCGTGTCCCTTATGTAGGAAATCGCCATCGCCCGATCTCGCTGCTTTCTCTTCCATAACTCTATCTGATCCAGAAGTTCTGTGCGTCTATGAGTCCACGTAAGTCCACCAAATCTGTTACCTTTCATCTGAACTATCTGTTGCGATCGGGAGAGCGGGCCATCAGTTAATGTTATAGTTATTATTGCGGAGCGCGGTTTGGAGCGCACACTTCAAACCAATTGTATAAGTAAATGATCGATGTTCACAGCCCTACAGATCAGCACGGGCCAATTATGCCATTGAAATATGGTTAATACGTAATGAGATTGCATGTACATATGAAGACAAACTTGAAAGTGTGAAATCTGAAACGTAATTGTTTGCTGAACTCATCAACTCTGTTGTCAAACTGATGGGGATTATAGATTGACTAACAGATCACTGATTGAACTATTTGTATTATTCTCCTCATGATTATGATAAATAGTTACAAGCTCACGGACTTAAGGATGATTCCTATTGACATCTCATTTGAACTGAATTATCTAATTATGTTAATAATTAATGGTTGTTATGATTTGATTTGATTATGAATTTGATTGGTTACATATTCTTCTGTTTCCTTTGTTATGCAGCACAGACTACCCAGTAAATATACCACGTTATGGTTAAAGGAATTCTTGCCTCAGTCTCATCCATTCCTCTGTCACCTGACCCGTGACCACCTGTTCACCTTTACTGTCAGTCATTCTACCTGTCCAGCTACCTACACAGATTAGACATGATTTTAGAACTTGTTTCTGGAAAACTGTGCATAACTGTATTTCACAGTTGCAACATTCTGTAAATTGTCTCATAGTGTTCCTATTATCTCAACTAACAGTTCTGCACTAGTGTTCATTTTCAAATTGCGTCAAACATGATTTTAGACCTTGTTTATGGAAAACTGTGTATAACTATGTTTCACAGTTGCAAAATGAAGAAAATTGTCTCATAGTGTTCCTCTTATCTCAACTAACAGTTCTGCACTAGTGTTCATTTTCAAATTGCGTCAAACATGATTTTAGACCTTGTTTATGGAAAACTGTGTATAACTATGTTTCACAGTTGCAAAATGAAGAAAATTGTCTCATAGTGTTCCTCTTATCTCAACTAACAGTTCTGCACTAGTGTTCATTTTCAAATTAAGCGGCCAAACATGATTTTAGACCTTGTTTATGGAAAACTGTGTATAACTATGTTTCACAGTTGCAAAATGAAGAACATTGTCACATAGTGTTCCTGTTATCTCAACTACCAGTACTGCTCAACATATTACTTACAAGTTCCATTAGACATGATTTTAGAACTTGTTTCTGGAAAACTGTGCATAACTGTATTTCAAAGTTGCAACATTCTGAAAATTGTCTCATAGTGTTCCTATTATCTCAACTAACAGTACTGCACTAGTGTTCATTTTCAAATTGCGTCAAACATGATTTTAGACCTTGTTTATGGAAAACTGTGTATAACTATGTTTCACAGTTGCAAAATGAAGAAAATTGTCTCATAGTGTTCCTCTTATCTCAACTAACAGTTCTGCACTAGTGTTCATTTTCAAATTGCGTCAAACATGATTTTAGACCTTGTTTATGGAAAACTGTGTATAACTATGTTTCACAGTTGCAAAATGAAGGAAATTGTCTCATAGTGTTCCTGTTATCTCAACTACCAGTACTGCTCAATATATTACTTAGAAATTCCATTAGACATGATTTTAGACCTTGTTTATGGAAAACTGTGTATAACTATGTTTCACAGTTGCAAAATTAAGAAAATTGTCTCATAGTGTTCCTCTTATCTCAACTAACAGTTCTGCACTAGTGTTCATTTTCAAATTGCGTCAAACATGATTTTAGACCTTGTTTATGGAAAACTGTGTATAACTATGTTTCACAGTTGCAAAATGAAGAAAATTGTCTCATAGTGTTCTTCTTATCTCAACTAACAGTTCTGCACTAGTGTTCATTTTCAAATTCGTCAAACATGATTTTAGACCTTGTTTATGGAAAACTGTGTATAACTATGTTTCACAGTTGCAAAATGAAGAAAATTGTCTCATAGTGTTCCTCTTATCTCAACTAACAGTTCTGCACTAGTGTTCATTTTCAAATTGCGTCAAACATGATTTTAGACCTTGTTTATGGAAAACTGTGTATAACTATGTTTCACAGTTGCAAAATGAAGAAAATTGTCTCATAGTGTTCCTCTTATCTCAACTAACAGTTCTGCACTAGTGTTCATTTTCAAATTGTGTCAAACATGATTTTAGACCTTGTTTATGGAAAACTGTGTATAACTATGTTTCACAGTTGCAAAATGAAGAAAATTGTCTCATAGTGTTCCTCTTATCTCAACTAACAGTTCTGCACTAGTGTTCATTTTCAAATTGCGTCAAACATGATTTTAGACCTTGTTTATGGAAAACTGTGTATAACTATGTTTCACAGTTGCAAAATGAAGAACATTGTCACATAGTGTTCCTCTTATCTCAACTAACAGTTCTGCACTAGTGTTCATTTTCAAATTGCGTCAAACATGATTTTAGACCTTGTTTATGGAAAACTGTGTATAACTATGTTTCACAGTTGCAAAATGAAGAACATTGTCACATAGTGTTCCTGTTATCTCAACTACCAGTACTGCTCAACATATTACTTACAAGTTCCATTAGACATGATTTTAGACCTTGTTTATGGAAAACTGTGTATAACTATGTTTCACAGTTGCAAAATGAAGAAAATTGTCTCATAGTGTTCCTCTTATCTCAACTAACAGTTCTGCACTAGTGTTCATTTTCAAATTGCGTCAAACATGATTTTAGACCTTGTTTATGGAAAACTGTGTATAACTATGTTTCACAGTTGCAAAATGAAGAAAATTGTCTCATAGTGTTCCTCTTATCTCAACTAACAGTTCTGCACTAGTGTTCATTTTCAAATTGCGTCAAACATGATTTTAGACCTTGTTTATGGAAAACTGTGTATAACTATGTTTCACAGTTGCAAAATGAAGAACATTGTCACATAGTGTTCCTGTTATCTCAACTACCAGTACTGCTCAACATATTACTTACAAGTTCCATTAGACATGATTTTAGAACTTGTTTCTGGAAAACTGTGCATAACTGTATTTCAAAGTTGCAACATTCTGAAAATTGTCTCATAGTGTTCCTATTATCTCAACTAACAGTACTGCACTAGTGTTCATTTTCAAATTGCGTCAAACATGATTTTAGACCTTGTTTATGGAAAACTGTGTATAACTATGTTTCACAGTTGCAAAATGAAGAAAATTGTCTCATAGTGTTCCTCTTATCTCAACTAACAGTTCTGCACTAGTGTTCATTTTCAAATTGCGTCAAACATGATTTTAGACCTTGTTTATGGAAAACTGTGTATAACTATGTTTCACAGTTGCAAAATGAAGAACATTGTCTCATAGTGTTCCTGTTATCTCAACTACCAGTACTGCTCAATATATTACTTAGAAATTCCATTAGACATGATTTTAGACCTTGTTTATGGAAAACTGTGTATAACTATGTTTCACAGTTGCAAAATTAAGAAAATTGTCTCATAGTGTTCCTCTTATCTCAACTAACAGTTCTGCACTAGTGTTCATTTTCAAATTGCGTCAAACATGATTTTAGACCTTGTTTATGGAAAACTGTGTATAACTATGTTTCACAGTTGCAAAATGAAGAAAATTGTCTCATAGTGTTCCTCTTATCTCAACTAACAGTTCTGCACTAGTGTTCATTTTCAAATTGCGTCAAACATGATTTTAGACCTTGTTTATGGAAAACTGTGTATAACTATGTTTCACAGTTGCAAAATGAAGAAAATTGTCTCATAGTGTTCCTCTTATCTCAACTAACAGTTCTGCACTAGTGTTCATTTTCAAATTGCGTCAAACATGATTTTAGACCTTGTTTATGGAAAACTGTGTATAACTATGTTTCACAGTTGCAAAATGAAGAAAATTGTCTCATAGTGTTCCTCTTATCTCAACTAACAGTTCTGCACTAGTGTTCATTTTCAAATTGTGTCAAACATGATTTTAGACCTTGTTTATGGAAAACTGTGTATAACTATGTTTCACAGTTGCAAAATGAAGAAAATTGTCTCATAGTGTTCCTCTTATCTCAACTAACAGTTCTGCACTAGTGTTCATTTTCAAATTGCGTCAAACATGATTTTAGACCTTGTTTATGGAAAACTGTGTATAACTATGTTTCACAGTTGCAAAATGAAGAAAATTGTCTCATAGTGTTCCTCTTATCTCAACTAACAGTTCTGCACTAGTGTTCATTTTCAAATTGCGTCAAACATGATTTTAGACCTTGTTTATGGAAAACTGTGTATAACTATGTTTCACAGTTGCAAAATGAAGAACATTGTCACATAGTGTTCCTGTTATCTCAACTACCAGTACTGCTCAACATATTACTTACAAATTCCATTAGACATGATTTTAGACCTTGTTTATGGAAAACTGTGTATAACTATGTTTCACAGTTGCAAAATGAAGAACATTGTCACATAGTGTTCCTGTTATCTCAACTACCAGTACTGCTCAATATATTACTTACAAATTCCATTAGACATGATTTTAGAACTTGTTTCTGGAAAACTGTGCATAACTGTATTTCAAAGTTGCAACATTCTGAAAATTGTCTCATAGTGTTCCTCTTATCTCAACTAACAGTTCTGCACTAGTGTTCATTTTCAAATTGCGTCAAACATGATTTTAGACCTTGTTTATGGAAAACTGTGTATAACTATGTTTCACAGTTGCAAAATGAAGAAAATTGTCTCATAGTGTTCCTCTTATCTCAACTAACAGTTCTGCACTAGTGTTCATTTTCAAATTGCATCAAACATGATTTTAGACCTTGTTTATGGAAAACTGTGTATAACTATGTTTCACAGTTGCAAAATGAAGAAAATTGTCTCATAGTGTTCCTCTTATCTCAACTAACAGTTCTGCACTAGTGTTCATTTTCAAATTGCGTCAAACATGATTTTAGACCTTGTTTATGGAAAACTGTGTATAACTATGTTTCACAGTTGCAAAATGAAGAAAATTGTCTCATAGTGTTCCTCTTATCTCAACTAACAGTTCTGCACTAGTGTTCATTTTCAAATTGCATCGAACATGATTTTAGACCTTGTTTATGGAAAACTGTGTATAACTATGTTTCACAGTTGCAAAATGAAGAACATTGTCACATAGTGTTCCTGTTATCTCAACTACCAGTACTGCTCAATATATTACTTACAAATTCCATTAGACATGATTTTAGAACTTGTTTCTGGAAAACTGTGCATAACTGTATTTCAAAGTTGCAACATTCTGAAAATTGTCTCATAGTGTTCCTCTTATCTCAACTAACAGTTCTGCACTAGTGTTCATTTTCAAATTGCATCGAACATGATTTTAGATCTTGTTTATGGAAAACTGTGTATAACTATGTTTCACAGTTGCAAAATGAAGAACATTGTCACATAGTGTTCCTGTTATCTCAACTACCAGTACTGCTCAATATATTACTTTCAAATTCCATTAGACATGATTTTAGAACTTGTTTCTGGAAAACTGTGCATAACTGTATTTCAAAGTTGCAACATTCTGAAAATTGTCTCATAGTGTTCCTCTTATCTCAACTAACAGTTCTGCACTAGTGTTCATTTTCAAATTGCGTCAAACATGATTTTAGACCTTGTTTATGGAAAACTGTGTATAACTATGTTTCACAGTTGCAAAATGAAGAAAATTGTCTCATAGTGTTCCTCTTATCTCAACTAACAGTTCTGCACTAGTGTTCATTTTCAAATTGCGTCAAACATGATTTTAGACCTTGTTTATGGAAAACTGTGTATAACTATGTTTCACAGTTGCAAAATGAAGAAAATTGTCTCATAGTGTTCCTCTTATCTCAACTAACAGTTCTGCACTAGTGTTCATTTTCAAATTGCGTCAAACATGATTTTAGACCTTGTTTATGGAAAACTGTGTATAACTATGTTTCACAGTTGCAAAATGAAGAACATTGTCACATAGTGTTCCTGTTATCTCAACTACCAGTACTGCTCAACATATTCACTTACAAGTTCCATTAGACATGATTTTAGACCTTGTTTATGGAAAACTGTGTATAACTATGTTTCACAGTTGCAAAATGAAGAAAATTGTCTCATAGTGTTCCTCTTATCTCAACTAACAGTTCTGCACTAGTGTTCATTTTCAAATTGCGTCAAACATGATTTTAGACCTTGTTTATGGAAAACTGTGTATAACTATGTTTCACAGTTGCAAAATGAAGAAAATTGTCTCATAGTGTTCCTCTTATCTCAACTAACAGTTCTGCACTAGTGTTCATTTTCAAATTGCGTCAAACATGATTTTAGACCTTGTTTATGGAAAACTGTGTATAACTATGTTTCACAGTTGCAAAATGAAGAAAATTGTCTCATAGTGTTCCTCTTATCTCAACTAACAGTTCTGCACTAGTGTTCATTTTCAAATTGCGTCAAACATGATTTTAGACCTTGTTTATGGAAAACTGTGTATAACTATGTTTCACAGTTGCAAAATGAAGAACATTGTCACATAGTGTTCCTGTTATCTCAACTACCAGTACTGCTCAATATATTACTTACAAATTCCATTAGACATGATTTTAGAACTTGTTTCTGGAAAACTGTGCATAACTGTATTTCAAAGTTGCAACATTCTGAAAATTGTCTCATAGTGTTCCTCTTATCTCAACTAACAGTTCTGCACTAGTGTTCATTTTCAAATTGCGTCAAACATGATTTTAGACCTTGTTTATGGAAAACTGTGTATAACTATGTTTCACAGTTGCAAAATGAAGAAAATTGTCTCATAGTGTTCCTCTTATCTCAACTAACAGTTCTGCACTAGTGTTCATTTTCAAATTGCATCAAACATGATTTTAGACCTTGTTTATGGAAAACTGTGTATAACTATGTTTCACAGTTGCAAAATGAAGAAAATTGTCTCATAGTGTTCCTCTTATCTCAACTAACAGTTCTGCACTAGTGTTCATTTTCAAATTGCGTCAAACATGATTTTAGACCTTGTTTATGGAAAACTGTGTATAACTATGTTTCACAGTTGCAAAATGAAGAAAATTGTCTCATAGTGTTCCTCTTATCTCAACTAACAGTTCTGCACTAGTGTTCATTTTCAAATTGCGTCAAACATGATTTTAGACCTTGTTTATGGAAAACTGTGTATAACTATGTTTCACAGTTGCAAAATGAAGAAAATTGTCTCATAGTGTTCCTCTTATCTCAACTAACAGTTCTGCACTAGTGTTCATTTTCAAATTGCGTCAAACATGATTTTAGACCTTGTTTATGGAAAACTGTGTATAACTATGTTTCACAGTTGCAAAATGAAGAACATTGTCACATAGTGTTCCTGTTATCTCAACTACCAGTACTGCTCAATATATTACTTACAAATTCCATTAGACATGATTTTAGAACTTGTTTCTGGAAAACTGTGCATAACTGTATTTCAAAGTTGCAACATTCTGAAAATTGTCTCATAGTGTTCCTCTTATCTCAACTAACAGTTCTGCACTAGTGTTCATTTTCAAATTGCGTCAAACATGATTTTAGACCTTGTTTATGGAAAACTGTGTATAACTATGTTTCACAGTTGCAAAATGAAGAAAATTGTCTCATAGTGTTCCTCTTATCTCAACTAACAGTTCTGCACTAGTGTTCATTTTCAAATTGCATCAAACATGATTTTAGACCTTGTTTATGGAAAACTGTGTATAACTATGTTTCACAGTTGCAAAATGAAGAACATTGTCACATAGTGTTCCTGTTATCTCAACTACCAGTACTGCTCAATATATTACTTACAAATTCCATTAGACATGATTTTAGAACTTGTTTCTGGAAAACTGTGCATAACTGTATTTCAAAGTTGCAACATTCTGAAAATTGTCTCATAGTGTTCCTCTTATCTCAACTAACAGTTCTGCACTAGTGTTCATTTTCAAATTGCGTCAAACATGATTTTAGACCTTGTTTATGGAAAACTGTGTATAACTATGTTTCACAGTTGCAAAATGAAGAAAATTGTCTCATAGTGTTCCTCTTATCTCAACTAACAGTTCTGCACTAGTGTTCATTTTCAAATTGCATCAAACATGATTTTAGACCTTGTTTATGGAAAACTGTGTATAACTATGTTTCACAGTTGCAAAATGAAGAAAATTGTCTCATAGTGTTCCTCTTATCTCAACTAACAGTTCTGCACTAGTGTTCATTTTCAAATTGCGCCAAACATGATTTTAGACCTTGTTTATGGAAAACTGTGTATAACTATGTTTCACAGTTGCAAAATGAAGAAAATTGTCTCATAGTGTTCCTCTTATCTCAACTAACAGTTCTGCACTAGTGTTCATTTTCAAATTGCGTCAAACATGATTTTAGACCTTGTTTATGGAAAACTGTGTATAACTATGTTTCACAGTTGCAAAATGAAGAACATTGTCACATAGTGTTCCTGTTATCTCAACTACCAGTACTGCTCAATATATTACTTACAAATTCCATTAGACATGATTTTAGAACTTGTTTCTGGAAAACTGTGCATAACTGTATTTCAAAGTTGCAACATTCTGAAAATTGTCTCATAGTGTTCCTCTTATCTCAACTAACAGTTCTGCACTAGTGTTCATTTTCAAATTGCATCAAACATGATTTTAGACCTTGTTTATGGAAAACTGTGTATAACTATGTTTCACAGTTGCAAAATGAAGAACATTGTCTCATAGTGTTCCTCTTATCTCAACTAACAGTTCTGCACTAGTGTTCATTTTCAAATTGCGTCAAACATGATTTTAGACCTTGTTTATGGAAAACTGTGTATAACTATGTTTCACAGTTGCAAAATGAAGAAAATTGTCTCATAGTGTTCCTCTTATCTCAACTAACAGTTCTGCACTAGTGTTCATTTTCAAATTGCATCAAACATGATTTTAGACCTTGTTTATGGAAAACTGTGTATAACTATGTTTCACAGTTGCAAAATGAAGAACATTGTCTCATAGTTTTCCTGTTATCTCAACTACCAGTACTGCTCAATAGTATTCACTTACAAATTCCATTAGACATGATTTTAGAACTTGTTTCTGGAAAACTGTGCATAACTGTATTTCAAAGTTGCAACATTCTGAAAATTGTCTCATAGTGTTCCTCTTATCTCAACTAACAGTTCTGCACTAGTGTTCATTTTCAAATTGCGTCAAACATGATTTTAGACCTTGTTTATGGAAAACTGTGTATAACTATGTTTCACAGTTGCAAAATGAAGAAAATTGTCTCATAGTGTTCCTCTTATCTCAACTAACAGTTCTGCACTAGTGTTCATTTTCAAATTGCGTCAAACATGATTTTAGACCTTGTTTATGGAAAACTGTGTATAACTATGTTTCACAGTTGCAAAATGAAGAACATTGTCACATAGTGTTCCTGTTATCTCAACTACCAGTTCTGCACTAGTGTTCATTTTCAAATTATATCAAACATGGTTTTAGAACTTGTTTCTGGAAAACTGTGTATAACTGTATTTCAAAGTTGCAACATTCTGAAAATTGTCTCATAGTGTTCCTCTTATCTCAACTAACAGTTCTGCACTAGTGTTCATTTTCAAATTCCAAAACATGATTTTAGACCTTGTTTATGGAAAACTGTGTATAACTATGTTTCACAGTTGCAAAATGAAGAAAATTGTCTCATAGTGTTCCTCTTATCTCAACTAACAGTTCTGCACTAGTGTTCATTTTCAAATTGCGTCAAACATGATTTTAGACCTTGTTTATGGAAAACTGTGTATAACTATGTTTCACAGTTGCAAAATGAAGAACATTGTCACATAGTGTTCCTGTTATCTCAACTACCAGTACTGCTCAATATATTACTTACAAATTCCATTAGACATGATTTTAGAACTTGTTTCTGGAAAACTGTGCATAACTGTATTTCAAAGTTGCAACATTCTGAAAATTGTCTCATAGTGTTCCTCTTATCTCAACTAACAGTTCTGCACTAGTGTTCATTTTCAAATTGCGTCAAACATGATTTTAGACCTTGTTTATGGAAAACTGTGTATAACTATGTTTCACAGTTGCAAAATGAAGAAAACATTGTCTCATAGTGTTCCTCTTATCTCAACTAACAGTTCTGCACTAGTGTTCATTTTCAAATTGCGTCAAACATGATTTTAGACCTTGTTTATGGAAAACTGTGTATAACTATGTTTCACAGTTGCAAAATGAAGAAAATTGTCTCATAGTGTTCCTCTTATCTCAACTAACAGTTCTGCACTAGTGTTCATTTTCAAATTGCGTCAAACATGATTTTAGACCTTGTTTATGGAAAACTGTGTATAACTATGTTTCACAGTTGCAAAATGAAGAAAATTGTCTCATAGTGTTCCTCTTATCTCAACTAACAGTTCTGCACTAGTGTTCATTTTCAAATTGTCAAACATGATTTTAGACCTTGTTTATGGAAAACTGTGTATAACTATGTTTCACAGTTGCAAAATGAAGAAAATTGTCTCATAGTGTTCCTCTTATCTCAACTAACAGTTCTGCACTAGTGTTCATTTTCAAATTGCGTCAAACATGATTTTAGACCTTGTTTATGGAAAACTGTGTATAACTATGTTTCACAGTTGCAAAATGAAGAAAATTGTCTCATAGTGTTCCTCTTATCTCAACTAACAGTACTGCTCAATAGTATTCACTTTCAAATTCCATTAGACATGATTTTAGACCTTGTTTATGGAAAACTGTGTATAACTATGTTTCACAGTTGCAAAATGAAGAACATTGTCTCATAGTGTTCTTCTTATCTCAACTAACAGTTCTGCACTAGTGTTCATTTTCAAATTATATCAAACATGGTTTTAGAACTTGTTTCTGGAAAACTGTGCATAACTGTATTTCAAAGTTGCAAAATGAAGAACATTGTCTCATAGTGTTCCTCTTATCTCAACTAACAGTTCTGCACTAGTGTTCATTTTCAAATTGCGTCAAACATGATTTTAGACCTTGTTTATGGAAAACTGTGTATAACTATGTTTCACAGTTGCAAAATGAAGAACATTGTCTCATAGTGTTCCTCTTATCTCAACTAACAGTTCTGCTCACTAGTGTTCATTTTCAAATTCCATTAGACATGATTTTAGACCTTGTTTATGGAAAACTGTGTATAACTATGTTTCACAGTTGCAAAATGAAGAACATTGTCACATAGTGTTCCTGTTATCTCAACTACCAGTTCTGCACTAGTGTTCATTTTCAAATTCCATTAGACATGATTTTAGAACTTGTTTATGGAAAACTGTGTATAACTATGTTTCACAGTTGCAAAATGAAGAAAATTGTCTCATAGTGTTCCTCTTATCTCAACTAACAGTTCTGCACTAGTGTTCATTTTCAAATTGCGTCAAACATGATTTTAGACCTTGTTTATGGAAAACTGTGTATAACTATGTTTCACAGTTGCAAAATGAAGAAAATTGTCTCATAGTGTTCCTCTTATCTCAACTAACAGTTCTGCACTAGTGTTCATTTTCAAATTCCATTAGACATGATTTTAGACCTTGTTTATGGAAAACTGTGTATAACTATGTTTCACAGTTGCAAAATGAAGAACATTGTCACATAGTGTTCCTGTTATCTCAACTACCAGTACTGCTCAATATATTACTTACAAATTCCATTAGACATGATTTTAGAACTTGTTTCTGGAAAACTGTGCATAACTGTATTTCAAAGTTGCAACATTCTGAAAATTGTCTCATAGTGTTCCTCTTATCTCAACTAACAGTTCTGCACTAGTGTTCATTTTCAAATTGCGTCAAACATGATTTTAGACCTTGTTTATGGAAAACTGTGTATAACTATGTTTCACAGTTGCAAAATGAAGAAAATTGTCTCATAGTGTTCCTCTTATCTCAACTAACAGTTCTGCACTAGTGTTCATTTTCAAATTGCGCAAACATGATTTTAGACCTTGTTTATGGAAAACTGTGTATAACTATGTTTCACAGTTGCAAAATGAAGAAAATTGTCTCATAGTGTTCCTCTTATCTCAACTAACAGTTCTGCACTAGTGTTCATTTTCAAATTGCGTCAAACATGATTTTAGACCTTGTTTATGGAAAACTGTGTATAACTATGTTTCACAGTTGCAAAATGAAGAACATTGTCACATAGTGTTCCTGTTATCTCAACTACCAGTACTGCTCAATATATTACTTACAAATTCCATTAGACATGATTTTAGAACTTGTTTCTGGAAAACTGTGCATAACTGTATTTCAAAGTTGCAACATTCTGAAAATTGTCTCATAGTGTTCCTCTTATCTCAACTAACAGTTCTGCACTAGTGTTCATTTTCAAATTGCGTCAAACATGATTTTAGACCTTGTTTATGGAAAACTGTGTATAACTATGTTTCACAGTTGCAAAATGAAGAACATTGTCTCATAGTGTTCCTCTTATCTCAACTAACAGTTCTGCACTAGTGTTCATTTTCAAATTGCGTCAAACATGATTTTAGACCTTGTTTATGGAAAACTGTGTATAACTATGTTTCACAGTTGCAAAATGAAGAAAATTGTCTCATAGTGTTCCTCTTATCTCAACTAACAGTTCTGCACTAGTGTTCATTTTCAAATTGCGTCAAACATGATTTTAGACCTTGTTTATGGAAAACTGTGTATAACTATGTTTCACAGTTGCAAAATGAAGAACATTGTCACATAGTGTTCCTGTTATCTCAACTACCAGTACTGCTCAATATATTACTTACAAATTCCATTAGACATGATTTTAGAACTTGTTTCTGGAAAACTGTGCATAACTGTATTTCAAAGTTGCAACATTCTGAAAATTGTCTCATAGTGTTCCTCTTATCTCAACTAACAGTTCTGCACTAGTGTTCATTTTCAAATTGCGTCAAACATGATTTTAGACCTTGTTTATGGAAAACTGTGTATAACTATGTTTCACAGTTGCAAAATGAAGAAAATTGTCTCATAGTGTTCCTCTTATCTCAACTAACAGTTCTGCACTAGTGTTCATTTTCAAATTGCGTCAAACATGATTTTAGACCTTGTTTATGGAAAACTGTGTATAACTATGTTTCACAGTTGCAAAATGAAGAACATTGTCACATAGTGTTCCTGTTATCTCAACTACCAGTACTGCTCAATATATTACTTACAAATTCCATTAGACATGATTTTAGAACTTGTTTCTGGAAAACTGTGCATAACTGTATTTCAAAGTTGCAACATTCTGAAAATTGTCTCATAGTGTTCCTCTTATCTCAACTAACAGTTCTGCACTAGTGTTCATTTTCAAATTGCGTCAAACATGATTTTAGACCTTGTTTATGGAAAACTGTGTATAACTATGTTTCACAGTTGCAAAATGAAGAAAATTGTCTCATAGTGTTCCTCTTATCTCAACTAACAGTTCTGCACTAGTGTTCATTTTCAAATTGCGTCAAACATGATTTTAGACCTTGTTTATGGAAA
Source organism: Brachymystax lenok tsinlingensis (assembly GCA_030435695.1). NCBI lineage: Eukaryota > Metazoa > Chordata > Actinopteri > Salmoniformes > Salmonidae > Brachymystax > Brachymystax lenok. Next base: position 3,424,160 of record CM059792.1, on the reverse strand, counting down.
ACTGTGTATAACTATGTTTCACAGTTGCAAAATGAAGAAAATTGTCTCATAGTGTTCCTCTTATCTCAACTAACAGTTCTGCACTAGTGTTCATTTTCAAATTGCGTCAAACATGATTTTAGACCTTGTTTATGGAAAACTGTGTATAACTATGTTTCACAGTTGCAAAATGAAGAAAATTGTCTCATAGTGTTCCTCTTATCTCAACTAACAGTTCTGCACTAGTGTTCATTTTCAAATTGCGTCAAACATGATTTTAGACCTTGTTTATGGAAAACTGTGTATAACTATGTTTCACAGTTGCAAAATGAAGAACATTGTCACATAGTGTTCCTGTTATCTCAACTACCAGTACTGCTCAATATATTACTTACAAATTCCATTAGACATGATTTTAGAACTTGTTTCTGGAAAACTGTGCATAACTGTATTTCAAAGTTGCAACATTCTGAAAATTGTCTCATAGTGTTCCTCTTATCTCAACTAACAGTTCTGCACTAGTGTTCATTTTCAAATTGCGTCAAACATGATTTTAGACCTTGTTTATGGAAAACTGTGTATAACTATGTTTCACAGTTGCAAAATGAAGAACATTGTCTCATAGTGTTCCTCTTATCTCAACTAACAGTTCTGCACTAGTGTTCATTTTCAAATTGTCAAACATGGTTTTAGACCTTGTTTATGGAAAACTGTGTATAACTATGTTTCACAGTTGCAAAATGAAGAAAATTGTCTCATAGTGTTCCTCTTATCTCAACTAACAGTTCTGCACTAGTGTTCATTTTCAAATTGCATCAAACATGATTTTAGACCTTGTTTATGGAAAACTGTGTATAACTATGTTTCACAGTTGCAAAATGAAGAACATTGTCACATAGTGTTCCTGTTATCTCAACTACCAGTACTGCTCAATATATTACTTACAAATTCCATTAGACATGATTTTAGAACTTGTTTCTGGAAAACTGTGCATAACTGTATTTCAAAGTTGCAACATTCTGAAAATTGTCTCATAGTGTTCCTCTTATCTCAACTAACAGTTCTGCACTAGTGTTCATTTTCAAATTGCGTCAAACATGATTTTAGACCTTGTTTATGGAAAACTGTGTATAACTATGTTTCACAGTTGCAAAATGAAGAACATTGTCACATAGTGTTCCTGTTATCTCAACTACCAGTACTGCTCAATATATTACTTACAAATTCCATTAGACATGATTTTAGAACTTGTTTCTGGAAAACTGTGCATAACTGTATTTCAAAGTTGCAACATTCTGAAAATTGTCTCATAGTGTTCCTCTTATCTCAACTAACAGTTCTGCACTAGTGTTCATTTTCAAATTGCGTCAAACATGATTTTAGACCTTGTTTATGGAAAACTGTGTATAACTATGTTTCACAGTTGCAAAATGAAGAAAATTGTCTCATAGTGTTCCTCTTATCTCAACTAACAGTTCTGCACTAGTGTTCATTTTCAAATTGCGTCAAACATGATTTTAGACCTTGTTTATGGAAAACTGTGTATAACTATGTTTCACAGTTGCAAAATGAAGAAAATTGTCTCATAGTGTTCCTCTTATCTCAACTAACAGTTCTGCACTAGTGTTCATTTTCAAATTGCGTCAAACATGATTTTAGACCTTGTTTATGGAAAACTGTGTATAACTATGTTTCACAGTTGCAAAATGAAGAAAATTGTCTCATAGTGTTCCTCTTATCTCAACTAACAGTTCTGCACTAGTGTTCATTTTCAAATTGCGTCAAACATGATTTTAGACCTTGTTTATGGAAAACTGTGTATAACTATGTTTCACAGTTGCAAAATGAAGAAAATTGTCTCATAGTGTTCCTCTTATCTCAACTAACAGTTCTGCACTAGTGTTCATTTTCAAATTGCGTCAAACATGATTTTAGACCTTGTTTATGGAAAACTGTGTATAACTATGTTTCACAGTTGCAAAATGAAGAACATTGTCACATAGTGTTCCTGTTATCTCAACTACCAGTACTGCTCAATATATTACTTACAAATTCCATTAGACATGATTTTAGAACTTGTTTCTGGAAAACTGTGCATAACTGTATTTCAAAGTTGCAACATTCTGAAAATTGTCTCATAGTGTTCCTCTTATCTCAACTAACAGTTCTGCACTAGTGTTCATTTTCAAATTGCGTCAAACATGATTTTAGACCTTGTTTATGGAAAACTGTGTATAACTATGTTTCACAGTTGCAAAATGAAGAAAATTGTCTCATAGTGTTCCTCTTATCTCAACTAACAGTTCTGCACTAGTGTTCATTTTCAAATTGCGTCAAACATGATTTTAGACCTTGTTTATGGAAAACTGTGTATAACTATGTTTCACAGTTGCAAAATGAAGAAAATTGTCTCATAGTGTTCCTCTTATCTCAACTAACAGTTCTGCACTAGTGTTCATTTTCAAATTGCGTCAAACATGATTTTAGACCTTGTTTATGGAAAACTGTGTATAACTATGTTTCACAGTTGCAAAATGAAGAAAATTGTCTCATAGTGTTCCTCTTATCTCAACTAACAGTTCTGCACTAGTGTTCATTTTCAAATTCCATTAGACATGATTTTAGACCTTGTTTATGGAAAACTGTGTATAACTATGTTTCACAGTTGCAAAATGAAGAAAATTGTCTCATAGTGTTCCTCTTATCTCAACTAACAGTTCTGCACTAGTGTTCATTTTCAAATTGCGTCAAACATGATTTTAGACCTTGTTTATGGAAAACTGTGTATAACTATGTTTCACAGTTGCAAAATGAAGAAAATTGTCTCATAGTGTTCCTCTTATCTCAACTAACAGTTCTGCACTAGTGTTCATTTTCAAATTGCGTCAAACATGATTTTAGACCTTGTTTATGGAAAACTGTGTATAACTATGTTTCACAGTTGCAAAATGAAGAAAATTGTCTCATAGTGTTCCTCTTATCTCAACTAACAGTTCTGCACTAGTGTTCATTTTCAAATTGCGTCAAACATGATTTTAGACCTTGTTTATGGAAAACTGTGTATAACTATGTTTCACAGTTGCAAAATGAAGAACATTGTCACATAGTGTTCCTGTTATCTCAACTACCAGTACTGCTCAATATATTACTTACAAATTCCATTAGACATGATTTTAGAACTTGTTTCTGGAAAACTGTGCATAACTGTATTTCAAAGTTGCAACATTCTGAAAATTGTCTCATAGTGTTCCTCTTATCTCAACTAACAGTTCTGCACTAGTGTTCATTTTCAAATTGCGTCAAACATGATTTTAGACCTTGTTTATGGAAAACTGTGTATAACTATGTTTCACAGTTGCAAAATGAAGGAAATTGTCTCATAGTGTTCCTGTTATCTCAACTACCAGTACTGCTCAATATATTACTTACAAATTCCATTAGACATGATTTTAGAACTTGTTTATGGAAAACTGTGTATAACTATGTTTCACAGTTGCAAAATGAAGAAAATTGTCTCATAGTGTTCCTCTTATCTCAACTAACAGTTCTGCACTAGTGTTCATTTTCAAATTGCGTCAAACATGATTTTAGACCTTGTTTATGGAAAACTGTGTATAACTATGTTTCACAGTTGCAAAATGAAGAAAATTGTCTCATAGTGTTCCTCTTATCTCAACTAACAGTTCTGCACTAGTGTTCATTTTCAAATTAAGCGTCAAACATGATTTTAGACCTTGTTTATGGAAAACTGTGTATAACTATGTTTCACAGTTGCAAAATGAAGAAAATTGTCTCATAGTGTTCCTCTTATCTCAACTAACAGTTCTGCACTAGTGTTCATTTTCAAATTGCGTCAAACATGATTTTAGACCTTGTTTATGGAAAACTGTGTATAACTATGTTTCACAGTTGCAAAATGAAGAAAATTGTCTCATAGTGTTCCTCTTATCTCAACTAACAGTTCTGCACTAGTGTTCATTTTCAAATTGCGTCAAACATGATTTTAGACCTTGTTTATGGAAAACTGTGTATAACTATGTTTCACAGTTGCAAAATGAAGAAAATTGTCTCATAGTGTTCCTCTTATCTCAACTAACAGTTCTGCACTAGTGTTCATTTTCAAATTGCGTCAAACATGATTTTAGACCTTGTTTATGGAAAACTGTGTATAACTATGTTTCACAGTTGCAAAATGAAGAAAATTGTCTCATAGTGTTCCTCTTATCTCAACTAACAGTTCTGCACTAGTGTTCATTTTCAAATTGCGTCAAACATGATTTTAGACCTTGTTTATGGAAAACTGTGTATAACTATGTTTCACAGTTGCAAAATGAAGAAAATTGTCTCATAGTGTTCCTCTTATCTCAACTAACAGTTCTGCACTAGTGTTCATTTTCAAATTGCGTCAAACATGATTTTAGACCTTGTTTATGGAAAACTGTGTATAACTATGTTTCACAGTTGCAAAATGAAGAACATTGTCACATAGTGTTCCTGTTATCTCAACTACCAGTACTGCTCAATATATTACTTACAAATTCCATTAGACATGATTTTAGAACTTGTTTCTGGAAAACTGTGCATAACTGTATTTCAAAGTTGCAACATTCTGAAAATTGTCTCATAGTGTTCCTCTTATCTCAACTAACAGTTCTGCACTAGTGTTCATTTTCAAATTGCGTCAAACATGATTTTAGACCTTGTTTATGGAAAACTGTGTATAACTATGTTTCACAGTTGCAAAATGAAGAAAATTGTCTCATAGTGTTCCTCTTATCTCAACTAACAGTTCTGCACTAGTGTTCATTTTCAAATTCGTCAAACATGATTTTAGACCTTGTTTATGGAAAACTGTGTATAACTATGTTTCACAGTTGCAAAATGAAGAAAATTGTCTCATAGTGTTCCTCTTATCTCAACTAACAGTTCTGCACTAGTGTTCATTTTCAAATTCCATTAGACATGATTTTAGACCTTGTTTATGGAAAACTGTGTATAACTATGTTTCACAGTTGCAAAATGAAGAAAATTGTCTCATAGTGTTCCTCTTATCTCAACTAACAGTTCTGCACTAGTGTTCATTTTCAAATTGCGTCAAACATGATTTTAGACCTTGTTTATGGAAAACTGTGTATAACTATGTTTCACAGTTGCAAAATGAAGAAAATTGTCTCATAGTGTTCCTCTTATCTCAACTAACAGTTCTGCACTAGTGTTCATTTTCAAATTGCGTCAAACATGATTTTAGACCTTGTTTATGGAAAACTGTGTATAACTATGTTTCACAGTTGCAAAATGAAGAAAATTGTCTCATAGTGTTCCTCTTATCTCAACTAACAGTTCTGCACTAGTGTTCATTTTCAAATTGTCAAACATGATTTTAGACCTTGTTTATGGAAAACTGTGTATAACTATGTTTCACAGTTGCAAAATGAAGAAAATTGTCTCATAGTGTTCCTCTTATCTCAACTAACAGTTCTGCACTAGTGTTCATTTTCAAATTGCGTCAAACATGATTTTAGACCTTGTTTATGGAAAACTGTGTATAACTATGTTTCACAGTTGCAAAATGAAGAACATTGTCACATAGTGTTCCTGTTATCTCAACTACCAGTACTGCTCAATATATTACTTACAAATTCCATTAGACATGATTTTAGAACTTGTTTCTGGAAAACTGTGCATAACTGTATTTCAAAGTTGCAACATTCTGAAAATTGTCTCATAGTGTTCCTCTTATCTCAACTAACAGTTCTGCACTAGTGTTCATTTTCAAATTGCGTCAAACATGATTTTAGACCTTGTTTATGGAAAACTGTGTATAACTATGTTTCACAGTTGCAAAATGAAGAACATTGTCTCATAGTGTTCCTCTTATCTCAACTAACAGTTCTGCACTAGTGTTCATTTTCAAATTGCGTCAAACATGATTTTAGACCTTGTTTATGGAAAACTGTGTATAACTATGTTTCACAGTTGCAAAATGAAGAAAATTGTCTCATAGTGTTCCTCTTATCTCAACTAACAGTTCTGCACTAGTGTTCATTTTCAAATTGCGTCAAACATGATTTTAGACCTTGTTTATGGAAAACTGTGTATAACTATGTTTCACAGTTGCAAAATGAAGAACATTGTCACATAGTGTTCCTGTTATCTCAACTACCAGTACTGCTCAATATATTACTTACAAATTCCATTAGACATGATTTTAGAACTTGTTTCTGGAAAACTGTGCATAACTGTATTTCAAAGTTGCAACATTCTGAAAATTGTCTCATAGTGTTCCTCTTATCTCAACTAACAGTTCTGCACTAGTGTTCATTTTCAAATTGCGTCAAACATGATTTTAGACCTTGTTTATGGAAAACTGTGTATAACTATGTTTCACAGTTGCAAAATGAAGAAAATTGTCTCATAGTGTTCCTCTTATCTCAACTAACAGTTCTGCACTAGTGTTCATTTTCAAATTGCGTCAAACATGATTTTAGACCTTGTTTATGGAAAACTGTGTATAACTATGTTTCACAGTTGCAAAATGAAGAACATTGTCACATAGTGTTCCTGTTATCTCAACTACCAGTACTGCTCAATATATTACTTACAAATTCCATTAGACATGATTTTAGAACTTGTTTCTGGAAAACTGTGCATAACTGTATTTCAAAGTTGCAACATTCTGAAAATTGTCTCATAGTGTTCCTCTTATCTCAACTAACAGTTCTGCACTAGTGTTCATTTTCAAATTGCGCAAACATGATTTTAGACCTTGTTTATGGAAAACTGTGTATAACTATGTTTCACAGTTGCAAAATGAAGAAAATTGTCTCATAGTGTTCCTCTTATCTCAACTAACAGTTCTGCACTAGTGTTCATTTTCAAATTGCGTCAAACATGATTTTAGACCTTGTTTATGGAAAACTGTGTATAACTATGTTTCACAGTTGCAAAATGAAGAAAATTGTCTCATAGTGTTCCTCTTATCTCAACTAACAGTTCTGCACTAGTGTTCATTTTCAAATTGCGTCAAACATGATTTTAGACCTTGTTTATGGAAAACTGTGTATAACTATGTTTCACAGTTGCAAAATGAAGAAAATTGTCTCATAGTGTTCCTCTTATCTCAACTAACAGTTCTGCACTAGTGTTCATTTTCAAATTGCGTCAAACATGATTTTAGACCTTGTTTATGGAAAACTGTGTATAACTATGTTTCACAGTTGCAAAATGAAGAACATTGTCACATAGTGTTCCTGTTATCTCAACTACCAGTACTGCTCAATATATTACTTACAAATTCCATTAGACATGATTTTAGAACTTGTTTCTGGAAAACTGTGCATAACTGTATTTCAAAGTTGCAACATTCTGAAAATTGTCTCATAGTGTTCCTCTTATCTCAACTAACAGTTCTGCACTAGTGTTCATTTTCAAATTGCGTCAAACATGATTTTAGACCTTGTTTATGGAAAACTGTGTATAACTATGTTTCACAGTTGCAAAATGAAGAACATTGTCTCATAGTGTTCTTCTTATCTCAACTAACAGTTCTGCACTAGTGTTCATTTTCAAATTCGTCAAACATGATTTTAGACCTTGTTTATGGAAAACTGTGTATAACTATGTTTCACAGTTGCAAAATGAAGAAAATTGTCTCATAGTGTTCCTCTTATCTCAACTAACAGTTCTGCACTAGTGTTCATTTTCAAATTGCGTCAAACATGATTTTAGACCTTGTTTATGGAAAACTGTGTATAACTATGTTTCACAGTTGCAAAATGAAGAACATTGTCACATAGTGTTCCTGTTATCTCAACTACCAGTACTGCTCAATATATTACTTACAAATTCCATTAGACATGATTTTAGAACTTGTTTCTGGAAAACTGTGCATAACTGTATTTCAAAGTTGCAACATTCTGAAAATTGTCTCATAGTGTTCCTCTTATCTCAACTAACAGTTCTGCACTAGTGTTCATTTTCAAATTGCGTCAAACATGATTTTAGACCTTGTTTATGGAAAACTGTGTATAACTATGTTTCACAGTTGCAAAATGAAGAACATTGTCACATAGTGTTCCTGTTATCTCAACTACCAGTACTGCTCAATATATTACTTACAAATTCCATTAGACATGATTTTAGAACTTGTTTCTGGAAAACTGTGCATAACTGTATTTCAAAGTTGCAACATTCTGAAAATTGTCTCATAGTGTTCCTCTTATCTCAACTAACAGTTCTGCACTAGTGTTCATTTTCAAATTGCGTCAAACATGATTTTAGACCTTGTTTATGGAAAACTGTGTATAACTATGTTTCACAGTTGCAAAATGAAGAAAATTGTCTCATAGTGTTCCTCTTATCTCAACTAACAGTTCTGCACTAGTGTTCATTTTCAAATTGCGTCAAACATGATTTTAGACCTTGTTTATGGAAAACTGTGTATAACTATGTTTCACAGTTGCAAAATGAAGAAAATTGTCTCATAGTGTTCCTCTTATCTCAACTAACAGTTCTGCACTAGTGTTCATTTTCAAATTGCGTCAAACATGATTTTAGACCTTGTTTATGGAAAACTGTGTATAACTATGTTTCACAGTTGCAAAATGAAGAAAATTGTCTCATAGTGTTCCTCTTATCTCAACTAACAGTTCTGCACTAGTGTTCATTTTCAAATTGCGTCAAACATGATTTTAGACCTTGTTTATGGAAAACTGTGTATAACTATGTTTCACAGTTGCAAAATGAAGAAAATTGTCTCATAGTGTTCCTCTTATCTCAACTAACAGTTCTGCACTAGTGTTCATTTTCAAATTGCGTCAAACATGATTTTAGACCTTGTTTATGGAAAACTGTGTATAACTATGTTTCACAGTTGCAAAATGAAGAACATTGTCACATAGTGTTCCTGTTATCTCAACTACCAGTACTGCTCAATATATTACTTACAAATTCCATTAGACATGATTTTAGAACTTGTTTCTGGAAAACTGTGCATAACTGTATTTCAAAGTTGCAACATTCTGAAAATTGTCTCATAGTGTTCCTCTTATCTCAACTAACAGTTCTGCACTAGTGTTCATTTTCAAATTGCGTCAAACATGATTTTAGACCTTGTTTATGGAAAACTGTGTATAACTATGTTTCACAGTTGCAAAATGAAGAAAATTGTCTCATAGTGTTCCTCTTATCTCAACTAACAGTTCTGCACTAGTGTTCATTTTCAAATTCAAACATGATTTTAGACCTTGTTTATGGAAAACTGTGTATAACTATGTTTCACAGTTGCAAAATGAAGAAAATTGTCTCATAGTGTTCCTCTTATCTCAACTAACAGTTCTGCACTAGTGTTCATTTTCAAATTGCGTCAAACATGATTTTAGACCTTGTTTATGGAAAACTGTGTATAACTATGTTTCACAGTTGCAAAATGAAGAAAATTGTCTCATAGTGTTCCTCTTATCTCAACTAACAGTTCTGCACTAGTGTTCATTTTCAAATTCCATTAGACATGATTTTAGACCTTGTTTATGGAAAACTGTGTATAACTATGTTTCACAGTTGCAAAATGAAGAAAATTGTCTCATAGTGTTCCTCTTATCTCAACTAACAGTTCTGCACTAGTGTTCATTTTCAAATTGCGTCAAACATGATTTTAGACCTTGTTTATGGAAAACTGTGTATAACTATGTTTCACAGTTGCAAAATGAAGAAAATTGTCTCATAGTGTTCCTCTTATCTCAACTAACAGTTCTGCACTAGTGTTCATTTTCAAATTGCGTCAAACATGATTTTAGACCTTGTTTATGGAAAACTGTGTATAACTATGTTTCACAGTTGCAAAATGAAGAAAATTGTCTCATAGTGTTCCTCTTATCTCAACTAACAGTTCTGCACTAGTGTTCATTTTCAAATTGCGTCAAACATGATTTTAGACCTTGTTTATGGAAAACTGTGTATAACTATGTTTCACAGTTGCAAAATGAAGAACATTGTCACATAGTGTTCCTGTTATCTCAACTACCAGTACTGCTCAATATATTACTTACAAATTCCATTAGACATGATTTTAGAACTTGTTTCTGGAAAACTGTGCATAACTGTATTTCACAGTTGCAACATTCTGAAAATTGTCTCATAGTGTTCCTCTTATCTCAACTAACAGTTCTGCACTAGTGTTCATTTTCAAATTGCGTCAAACATGATTTTAGACCTTGTTTATGGAAAACTGTGTATAACTATGTTTCACAGTTGCAAAATGAAGAACATTGTCACATAGTGTTCCTGTTATCTCAACTACCAGTACTGCTCAATATATTACTTACAAATTCCATTAGACATGATTTTAGAACTTGTTTATGGAAAACTGTGTATAACTATGTTTCACAGTTGCAAAATGAAGAAAATTGTCTCATAGTGTTCCTCTTATCTCAACTAACAGTTCTGCACTAGTGTTCATTTTCAAATTGCGTCAAACATGATTTTAGACCTTGTTTATGGAAAACTGTGTATAACTATGTTTCACAGTTGCAAAATGAAGAAAATTGTCTCATAGTGTTCCTCTTATCTCAACTAACAGTTCTGCACTAGTGTTCATTTTCAAATTGCGTCAAACATGATTTTAGACCTTGTTTATGGAAAACTGTGTATAACTATGTTTCACAGTTGCAAAATGAAGAAAATTGTCTCATAGTGTTCCTCTTATCTCAACTAACAGTTCTGCACTAGTGTTCATTTTCAAATTGCGTCAAACATGATTTTAGACCTTGTTTATGGAAAACTGTGTATAACTATGTTTCACAGTTGCAAAATGAAGAAAATTGTCTCATAGTGTTCCTCTTATCTCAACTAACAGTTCTGCACTAGTGTTCATTTTCAAATTGCGTCAAACATGATTTTAGACCTTGTTTATGGAAAACTGTGTATAACTATGTTTCACAGTTGCAAAATGAAGAAAATTGTCTCATAGTGTTCCTCTTATCTCAACTAACAGTTCTGCACTAGTGTTCATTTTCAAATTGCGTCAAACATGATTTTAGACCTTGTTTATGGAAAACTGTGTATAACTATGTTTCACAGTTGCAAAATGAAGAAAATTGTCTCATAGTGTTCCTCTTATCTCAACTAACAGTTCTGCACTAGTGTTCATTTTCAAATTGCGTCAAACATGATTTTAGACCTTGTTTATGGAAAACTGTGTATAACTATGTTTCACAGTTGCAAAATGAAGAAAATTGTCTCATAGTGTTCCTCTTATCTCAACTAACAGTTCTGCACTAGTGTTCATTTTCAAATTGCGTCAAACATGATTTTAGACCTTGTTTATGGAAAACTGTGTATAACTATGTTTCACAGTTGCAAAATGAAGAACATTGTCACATAGTGTTCCTGTTATCTCAACTACCAGTACTGCTCAATATATTACTTACAAATTCCATTAGACATGATTTTAGAACTTGTTTCTGGAAAACTGTGCATAACTGTATTTCAAAGTTGCAACATTCTGAAAATTGTCTCATAGTGTTCCTCTTATCTCAACTAACAGTTCTGCACTAGTGTTCATTTTCAAATTGCGTCAAACATGATTTTAGACCTTGTTTATGGAAAACTGTGTATAACTATGTTTCACAGTTGCAAAATGAAGAACATTGTCACATAGTGTTCCTGTTATCTCAACTACCAGTACTGCTCAATATATTACTTACAAATTCCATTAGACATGATTTTAGAACTTGTTTCTGGAAAACTGTGCATAACTGTATTTCAAAGTTGCAACATTCTGAAAATTGTCTCATAGTGTTCCTCTTATCTCAACTAACAGTTCTGCACTAGTGTTCATTTTCAAATTGCGTCAAACATGATTTTAGACCTTGTTTATGGAAAACTGTGTATAACTATGTTTCACAGTTGCAAAATGAAGAAAATTGTCTCATAGTGTTCCTCTTATCTCAACTAACAGTTCTGCACTAGTGTTCATTTTCAAATTGCGTCAAACATGATTTTAGACCTTGTTTATGGAAAACTGTGTATAACTATGTTTCACAGTTGCAAAATGAAGAAAATTGTCTCATAGTGTTCCTCTTATCTCAACTAACAGTTCTGCACTAGTGTTCATTTTCAAATTGCGTCAAACATGATTTTAGACCTTGTTTATGGAAAACTGTGTATAACTATGTTTCACAGTTGCAAAATGAAGAAAATTGTCTCATAGTGTTCCTCTTATCTCAACTAACAGTTCTGCACTAGTGTTCATTTTCAAATTGCGCAAACATGATTTTAGACCTTGTTTATGGAAAACTGTGTATAACTATGTTTCACAGTTGCAAAATGAAGAAAATTGTCTCATAGTGTTCCTCTTATCTCAACTAACAGTTCTGCACTAGTGTTCATTTTCAAATTGCGTCAAACATGATTTTAGACCTTGTTTATGGAAAACTGTGTATAACTATGTTTCACAGTTGCAAAATGAAGAAAATTGTCTCATAGTGTTCCTCTTATCTCAACTAACAGTTCTGCACTAGTGTTCATTTTCAAATTCGTCAAACATGATTTTAGACCTTGTTTATGGAAAACTGTGTATAACTATGTTTCACAGTTGCAAAATGAAGAAAATTGTCTCATAGTGTTCCTCTTATCTCAACTAACAGTTCTGCACTAGTGTTCATTTTCAAATTGCGTCAAACATGATTTTAGACCTTGTTTATGGAAAACTGTGTATAACTATGTTTCACAGTTGCAAAATGAAGAAAATTGTCTCATAGTGTTCCTCTTATCTCAACTAACAGTTCTGCACTAGTGTTCATTTTCAAATTGCGTCAAACATGATTTTAGACCTTGTTTATGGAAAACTGTGTATAACTATGTTTCACAGTTGCAAAATGAAGAACATTGTCACATAGTGTTCCTGTTATCTCAACTACCAGTACTGCTCAATATATTACTTACAAATTCCATTAGACATGATTTTAGAACTTGTTTCTGGAAAACTGTGCATAACTGTATTTCAAAGTTGCAACATTCTGAAAATTGTCTCATAGTGTTCCTCTTATCTCAACTAACAGTTCTGCACTAGTGTTCATTTTCAAATTGCGTCAAACATGATTTTAGACCTTGTTTATGGAAAACTGTGTATAACTATGTTTCACAGTTGCAAAATGAAGAACATTGTCACATAGTGTTCCTGTTATCTCAACTACCAGTACTGCTCAATATATTACTTACAAATTCCATTAGACATGATTTTAGAACTTGTTTCTGGAAAACTGTGCATAACTGTATTTCAAAGTTGCAACATTCTGAAAATTGTCTCATAGTGTTCCTCTTATCTCAACTAACAGTTCTGCACTAGTGTTCATTTTCAAATTGCGTCAAACATGATTTTAGACCTTGTTTATGGAAAACTGTGTATAACTATGTTTCACAGTTGCAAAATGAAGAAAATTGTCTCATAGTGTTCCTCTTATCTCAACTAACAGTTCTGCACTAGTGTTCATTTTCAAATTGCGTCAAACATGATTTTAGACCTTGTTTATGGAAAACTGTGTATAACTATGTTTCACAGTTGCAAAATGAAGAACATTGTCACATAGTGTTCCTGTTATCTCAACTAACAGTTCTGCACTAGTGTTCATTTTCAAATTCGTCATTAACATGATTTTAGACCTTGTTTATGGAAAACTGTGCATAACTATGTTTCACAGTTGCAAAATGAAGAAAATTGTCTCATAGTGTTCTTCTTATCTCAACTAACAGTTCTGCACTAGTGTTCATTTTCAAATTGCAAACATGATTTTAGACCTTGTTTATGGAAAACTGTGTATAACTATGTTTCACTCACTATGCAAAATCATTGTCTCATAGTGTTCCTGTTATCTCAACTACCAGTACTGCTCAATAGTATTACTTACAAATTCCATTAGACATGATTTTAGAACTTGTTTCTGGAAAACTGTGCATAACTGTATTTCAAAGTTGCAACATTCTGAAAATTGTCTCATAGTGTTCCTCTTATCTCAACTAACAGTTCTGCACTAGTGTTCATTTTCAAATTGCGTCAAACATGATTTTAGACCTTGTTTATGGAAAACTGTGTATAACTATGTTTCACAGTTGCAAAATGAAGAACATTGTCACATAGTGTTCCTGTTATCTCAACTACCAGTACTGCTCAATAGTATTACTTACAAATTCCATTAGACATGATTTTAGAACTTGTTTCTGGAAAACTGTGCATAACTGTATTTCACAGTTGCAACATTCTGAAAATTGTCTCATAGTGTTCCTCTTATCTCAACTAACAGTTCTGCACTAGTGTTCATTTTCAAATTGCGTCAAACATGATTTTAGACCTTGTTTATGGAAAACTGTGTATAACTATGTTTCACAGTTGCAAAATGAAGGAAATTGTCTCATAGTGTTCCTGTTATCTCAACTACCAGTACTGCTCAATATATTACTTACAAATTCCATTAGACATGATTTTAGAACTTGTTTCTGGAAAACTGTGCATAACTGTATTTCAAAGTTGCAACATTCTGAAAATTGTCTCATAGTGTTCCTCTTATCTCAACTAACAGTTCTGCACTAGTGTTCATTTTCAAATTGCGTCAAACATGATTTTAGACCTTGTTTATGGAAAACTGTGTATAACTATGTTTCACAGTTGCAAAATGAAGAAAATTGTCTCATAGTGTTCCTCTTATCTCAACTAACAGTTCTGCACTAGTGTTCATTTTCAAATTGCGTCAAACATGATTTTAGACCTTGTTTATGGAAAACTGTGTATAACTATGTTTCACAGTTGCAAAATGAAGAACATTGTCACATAGTGTTCCTGTTATCTCAACTACCAGTACTGCTCAATATATTACTTACAAATTCCATTAGACATGATTTTAGACCTTGTTTATGGAAAACTGTGTATAACTATGTTTCACAGTTGCAAAATGAAGAAAATTGTCTCATAGTGTTCCTCTTATCTCAACTAACAGTTCTGCACTAGTGTTCATTTTCAAATTGCGTCAAACATGATTTTAGACCTTGTTTATGGAAAACTGTGTATAACTATGTTTCACAGTTGCAAAATGAAGAAAATTGTCTCATAGTGTTCCTCTTATCTCAACTAACAGTTCTGCACTAGTGTTCATTTTCAAATTGCGTCAAACATGATTTTAGACCTTGTTTATGGAAAACTGTGTATAACTATGTTTCACAGTTGCAAAATGAAGAACATTGTCACATAGTGTTCCTGTTATCTCAACTACCAGTACTGCTCAACATATTACTTACAAATTCCATTAGACATGATTTTAGAACTTGTTTCTGGAAAACTGTGCATAACTGTATTTCAAAGTTGCAACATTCTGAAAATTGTCTCATAGTGTTCCTCTTATCTCAACTAACAGTTCTGCACTAGTGTTCATTTTCAAATTGCGTCAAACATGATTTTAGACCTTGTTTATGGAAAACTGTGTATAACTATGTTTCACAGTTGCAAAATGAAGAACATTGTCACATAGTGTTCCTGTTATCTCAACTACCAGTACTGCTCAATATATTACTTACAAATTCCATTAGACATGATTTTAGAACTTGTTTCTGGAAAACTGTGCATAACTGTATGTTTCAAAGTTGCAACATTCTGAAAATTGTCTCATAGTGTTCCTCTTATCTCAACTAACAGTTCTGCACTAGTGTTCATTTTCAAATTGCGTCAAACATGATTTTAGACCTTGTTTATGGAAAACTGTGTATAACTATGTTTCACAGTTGCAAAATGAAGAAAATTGTCTCATAGTGTTCCTCTTATCTCAACTAACAGTTCTGCACTAGTGTTCATTTTCAAATTGCGTCAAACATGATTTTAGACCTTGTTTATGGAAAACTGTGTATAACTATGTTTCACAGTTGCAAAATGAAGAACATTGTCACATAGTGTTCCTGTTATCTCAACTACCAGTACTGCTCAACATATTACTTACAAGTTCCATTAGACATGATTTTAGAACTTGTTTCTGGAAAACTGTGCATAACTGTATTTCAAAGTTGCAACATTCTGAAAATTGTCTCATAGTGTTCCTCTTATCTCAACTAACAGTTCTGCACTAGTGTTCATTTTCAAATTGCGTCAAACATGATTTTAGACCTTGTTTATGGAAAACTGTGTATAACTATGTTTCACAGTTGCAAAATGAAGAAAATTGTCTCATAGTGTTCCTCTTATCTCAACTAACAGTTCTGCACTAGTGTTCATTTTCAAATTCGTCAAACATGATTTTAGACCTTGTTTATGGAAAACTGTGTATAACTATGTTTCACAGTTGCAAAATGAAGAACATTTTCACATAGTGTTCCTGTTATCTCAACTACCAGTACTGCTCAACATATTACTTACAAATTCCATTAGACATGATTTTAGAACTTGTTTCTGGAAAACTGTGCATAACTGTATTTCAAAGTTGCAACATTCTGAAAATTGTCTCATAGTGTTCCTCTTATCTCAACTAACAGTTCTGCACTAGTGTTCATTTTCAAATTGCGTCAAACATGATTTTAGACCTTGTTTATGGAAAACTGTGTATAACTATGTTTCACAGTTGCAAAATGAAGAAAATTGTCTCATAGTGTTCCTCTTATCTCAACTAACAGTTCTGCACTAGTGTTCATTTTCAAATTGCGTCAAACATGATTTTAGACCTTGTTTATGGAAAACTGTGTATAACTATGTTTCACAGTTGCAAAATGAAGAAAATTGTCACATAGTGTTCCTGTTATCTCAACTACCA